>JACEIK010004806.1:38160-116486 GCA_018107945.1 Datura stramonium
AGAAAGAGTAACCATCCTATCATGCCTTGCAGCCTCCTGCCTATAGTATGTGGTGCATAACACATCCATAGACAAGACTCTACTTAGCACGGCTTGCAGAGTCCTTGGGATACGACCTGCTCTAATACCAAGTTTGTCACGCCCCGCCTTGGGAGGCATGACTGGCACCTGGTGCCCTTTCTAGGACCTGAATTACTGAACTAACTGAGCCTAAGCACTTCTAGTGCAGGGCTGGCTCAAACTCTAGAATCAAGAAAATAATGGGCTATATAGCGGCTGTAAATATAACCCCCGGCCGACAAGGCCTATAGCCACCTGTAAAAGTAAATAGCTAACCAAAAACGAACAACTGTGGGGAGTCCTATGCGGGCCGACAAGGCCACCATGATATCTAGTTATAGCTAAAAATGTGAAATCAGGCACTAAACTGAACTGTGACCGACAAGGTCATCAACCAACAGCTGAACAAGGCCCCACACGGCCAACACACATAATCTAAATCACATACGGCCCTACATGGCCGATACATCTAACCATAGGGAAAATAATACAATCTTCAAGCCTATAGGAGTAATAAAATGGTCGGGACAAGGCCCCGACCTATCCATAATGTACAAAAAAAAGAAGATAAACCTCTGTCACTCAAGCTCCGGAAGAAAGGAGCTGAAGGCTCTGTATCGCTGATTGGAATTACAAGGGATCTGCTCCTCGTCTATGTGCACTTACAGGCAAGTAATGTAGCACCCCAAAAGAGGGCGTCAGTACCACATGTACTGAGTATGTAAAGCAATAACTGTAAATATTTGAAAGTAAATAATAAAGCTGACAGTAACTGAAGTAAAGGGAGACGGACTGAAACTGACTGAATTAATGGAATCAAGACTAAACATAACTATAATGAGAGGAGTATGAGTCGTACCTGACTACGAGACGTCGTACTGTCTAACTATCAGTAACTAGCAACATAAACATAAACCTTACCTGGCTCCCATAAGATGGAAGGTGCAATCAACACATAACAACCCACACGGGCCCCCATTAGCCCTAGTGAGTACACTTCAATCTATTTACCCCTATCCAGGTCATACCCCATCACCTACTAACTACGAGAATCCTGTCGATCCCCTAGGTATGCAACTTGGGCCCGCTGGGCCCCTGACTATAGCTGTGCCTGAGTCTGGAGGACTCCTGATATCTACACCTCGGGCGCAAGCGCTCGGCGGGGGTGTATATGGGCCAACCACGGCAAAATATGAGGAGCTGGCTCCCCATCTTCGTCCCTCGCGGATGGCATGCCATACCGTAGAGCGAGTATCCTCGCCCTCTGGCGAACGAGTCAACACAGCTATTAACCCTGGGGCGTTCAAGGAAGCTATACAGGTAATCCAACCCAAACAATGCAAATACAGATCTCAACTGATAACAATAACTGCACACAATCACATACTCCTGACACGCTTTACTGAGGGTCATACTGAATTACTATACTAGAGAAACTGACAAATAAATCTATCTGTATAGTGAGAGTGTATCTGGCCTTCTGGGCCTCATGCTAATGCTACTCGCCTCTAGGATAATCTGTATGATTGTCTACAGGCACACCATGTGCACGTATTGGATTAGAGGATCCTGATAGTGATCATGATCTCTAATAATCTGGTCTGAATTGAGCGAGGTCTGAAGTGGTCTAACAATACTCTGAATGTCCTACTCGGACATCTGTAGCTCATTCATAACTGAGGAGTTACAGATGGCTAACTACTTTATTCTTCTAGTTAAACAACTGTAGAGCTGGGATTGGTCGAACTTTCTTCTAGGCGATCGGTCCCTGGTTCATCATAGGGAGCTTACCGATCTCCTTAACTTGGTAAACACTGTACTAGAAGAGTACTACTGACTCCTTAGGCCTTATCTGAATCCACTCGGATCTATATTGATTTTCTAACAATTCTCAGTCTTATGGGAAATTTTATATAGACTGGCCCTCTCTTAGGACTTTGTACCTGAATACCTTACAAGAACCGGCCAGGGTACTGGCCAGCCACTAGCTACTAATGTGGACCCCTCCTTGGGGTACCCACGGGTTTATCTGACTCGGACGACTGGGTTGGCTTGCTGGCGTCCTACATGATAACTGGTAGATTGACTAAGACTGACAATCACTGATAAGGCTAAAGGGACGATTTATGATCACTCAATACACTGGAGAACCCTGGTGTTGCTAACTTTGGAATATACATATTCTGTCTTTATTTCTGGTTCTAGAATGTGCGATAACGTTAATGATATTTATGGATGCTCTCTTGCTAATACAGGCGCCAACTGGTTGTTAGACCACCTAACTGCACCCATACTGTTTAACCAACTGATTCAGGCTACTAACTCTTACGAGCCTCTGAAGTCTAGGTTTGGCAACAAACATATAAGTCTACCATCCCAAAAAGCTGAGAATAAAAGAGTTTCTATAGCATTATACGTGAATCACATTTAACCTGCTCCCCTTTTAACGAGGGGTCTTGCAGTACGATTTGTATATGAGTTCTAATAGCTAACCAGAATCTATGTAACTGTAATCCCTGTTAGAATCTAATCACCACATATCTGATATTTATACACGTATATCAATAACAACTAATTACAACTTATCGAATTACAATCTAATGGTAAAAACCGTCTACAGCGTCTGAAATCGTTATTTCTATTCGAGAAACACCAGTCGTAACACTGTACGACTAGAATACTTGCCGAGAGTTAAGCTTTACATACCTCGTTCGTCGTTTACCGATTAACTGGAGAGGTTTGGCTGGTATTCAACTGTTCTTATCAATTGTAATCACATTAATGGAAGAATAGAGCTATCTTCATTACTAAATTCAAATAAAACCATAACTTTATATATATATATATACTGACTATTCTTCAACTTATCAAAGAACGATCGAAAACTTGTAATTTCTCGAAAATCTAGAAGAGAGAAATACTTACTTTGAGCCTGGGATTGTATTAACACTAGTTTGGAGCAATTCCAATCACTTTGGCTCAGCGAGACGACGATTCGCTGGGCGAATTCCACGAAACTAACTCCGTAGAAATACTCCCTGCAGCCTTATACTTCGATACTCGAAGTTAATTTGAGTTTGGACGCTGTTTGACGGTGTAATCGGAAGAAAATTATATATTCCCTTCGTCCTCCCTCTGTTTCTGGTCGAACTATATGAGGAAATGACATAAAATTAAAGGGTGAGGCCTATATATACTTGCAGCAAAATACATAGAAATGTGGCACGTTGGCCAACGCGCCATTTTATCTCCGTGCCACGTTGGCTAATGCGGAGGTCCCAACTCCGTGCCACTTTGCCCCTTTGGGCAGCGCGGTTCGGCCTCCTCTTTCGAAATCCCAACTTGGCACTCGTTCGGCCTTTCCCCGGTCCCTTTCCTCGCACGTGAGGCATTCTAAAACTCTCAATCAACATGCGAATAGGTCCCAAATGCTAGAAACTTACGGGGTGTAACATATATAATATATGTACTTTCATATTTTGATATCATAAAAAACTTTATTTCAAAATGTGAATTTAATATTAGAAAAATAATTTTAAGATCATGGCCGCTGGGGCTATACAGATACAATTAATATAGTGCCAATACCTTTAGTCAGATATCGCACGATATTTGCAAAATCAAGGAGACAAGTCAGAATCTCCTTCAGAATAATTCCATTAGGAAGATAGAGGTGACTCCACAAAGATAAGCACAAAAATAAGTTAATCTAGATTACTTAAGGATCATACACTGTAATACTCCGAAAACCCTAAGATCAGACCTGGGGGTTAAAACGGAGAAAATTGAATTTTCTGCACCAGGCCATCGGACGAGTCGTCCCATGATTCGTGGGGTGCACCACGAGTCATGGAGTGACTCATGGGGAGAAGATTGGCCGCGGTTGAAATTTTTAGATTTAGGGTGACCGCAGGTGTGGCCACGAGTCGTGTGGTCAAGAGTGGTATGAAGGATGAAGAATTTTGGTAGTGTTGGAAACGACTTGGTCACCACGAGTCGTTAGGTACACCACGAGTCATGGTGTCCCTCTTGGTGACCCACATAAGATAAATGGCAGTGTTGATCATGAGNAGTGCAGACCAAGAGTCATGGTCAGTGGGCACGAGTCGTCCAATCCCTCGATGGGATTGACAGTGTGTTTTTTCCTAAGAATTTATTAAGGGATTTTCCGTAAATCCTAAGTTCTTAAGGCCAAAACTACGTTGTATTAAGCTCAAAATAGTGTGTTTTAGGAAGAGTTAAGTCATTCTAAGACTATTCCAATTCATGTATGCAAGCTTGGAGATTTAAGGGATGATCAAGCCTAGTCTCTTCAAGGTTCTTCCCCAAATTTCCATTTGGGAAATCAAGGGAGTTGTGAAATAAGATTCTTCAAGGTATGTAGGATTATGAATGGGTGTAATTGTTAACACCCATGCCCAATCCCTTCTCAATTCATAAAAATTCTAATTGATGAGTCTATGGGGTTTTAACCCAACATGTGAATTCTCTAAGTTTCAATCGTGGGTATGGTGTAAGCATATTTTAAATGTTGAATTATGATTAATGGGCATGTTTTACAATATTTTCAATTATAAATTACGTTTCCAAGTTTTCTAAATTATGATGCCTATCCATGAAAGTTTATGAAAGTTGAGATCTATGAAATATGTATTCAAACATGATGAGATGTTTATGAAGAAAGTATAATTTCAAATTACCCATATCTATGTTCATGTTTTCAAAGGATCAAGTCTATGTCAAACATGTTTAAGTATTGGGCAAGCCCATATGATCAAGTATGATTCAAAATTTATATAAATTTCATGTATTAGCTTACCACATGGTTTTTGGAGTCTAGACTCCCACTATTTTTAGCTTGTGGTATGGTTTGGCCCAAGGCTCCTCATGTTATGATTTCAAATTTTATGTATGTATGTTATGAGTCAGCTTCGTCACTAGACGATGGTTCAGCTTCATTGAAGAAAACAACAGAGAGCATATGCATGTTTTTAGGAGTAGTGTCTAGCACCGAGTAGGCTAAGGGTCAGTCAACCCTATGCCTCTGAATTACGCGCCAATGTAGGTATGGTCATATTATTTGGGACCTCCCTTGTAAGCTTCCCCCGCCCCAAGGGGCCCCTAGCTTGATATTGATATCATGGTAGCGTCCTTACCTCTGGCAAAGCTTTTGATGGCTCTACCCACTTGAGTATGATAGTCAGGACCACATAAGCTCTATCATGGTAATGTTGGTTATATGACGAGTCTCCCATTGTTCCTCATGATTTCAGTTATGCATGTTTATCAGTCATTATATTATGTTTTCAGCAGGTTTGACCCAATGTTTAGTTTTAGTTATGATTATTAGTTTTCAGCTTTGGGTCATTCGATTCAATTATGATGTTCAGTTATGTTCAGATCATGATTTCAGAAAATTACATACAAGCCCTACTGTCAGAATCTTGTCATTATTATGTTTTCATGATATGCATGATTTATTATTTTACTTACCTTGCATACTCGGTACATTCCACATACTGACGACGTACTCTATGATGTATCGTTTCACGATACAGGCTCGGATATTCAAGCTCAGTCCCGTCATTAGCCAGACCTGCAACATTTGCCATTATCATCCAGAGTTGGTGAGTCCTTATCTTTCGAGGGCATTTCATTTCAGATGTATCTCTTACTTTCAGTTTCGTACTTTAGTGAGTTAGTTGGGGTCTTGTCCCATCAACTCTTCACTAGTAGAGGCTTTTCAAACATAAAATGTAATCACCTTTGGTTGAGTTATGTATTCTGATGTTGTGATATTGTTAGACTTTCTCTAGGTTAATTATGTTGAACTACAACTTTATTATGATTGAGTTAGATACTATGTTCATGCCATGGGTTGATTTGGAGTCTCTCGGGGTTCCTTGTCCCGTATCTCGATCTGGTCCTTGTTTGGGCCATGACAAACTTGGTATTAGAGAATTAGGTTTTGAAGTGTCCTAGGGTGTCTAAAAGCCACGTTAAGTAGAGTCTTCATCATAAGTATGAAGCGCACCATACTTATTGATGAAGAGGCTATGAAATGTTTATGAAATGTTCGCTTCTCTTATGATTTATGTCGTGCGATGAAATGCCACTCTTTCCTTCTAACTCGTGCTATACGTGTTTGCATAATCATGCCTCCTCGCCGAGTTAATGGAAGAAGGAATAAAAATGGAAATGGCCATGAGAATGACAATAGAGATGGCCACCAGCAGGCCCCACCAGCTATGAGAAGCATGTGCCCGAGCTGATTGCCCATGCTAAGTTCTGGGTAGCCATTTAGATGCTAGCTCAGGCCTTGAATGCCCAGGTTAATCAGTAGGCGATAGCTCATATCCCTCGGAACGGGAATGCGACGGCTTTAAGAGTCAGAGATTTTCTAAGGATGAACCCTTTGGGGTTTCTTGGATCAAAGGTGGACGAGGACCCACATGAGTTTGTTAATGAGGTTCTAAAGTCAGCTAGATCATAGGGGTGTCCGGAGAGGAGTGCGCTGATCTAGCCTTGTATCAGTTAAAAAGGGTTGCGCACATCTGGTTTAAGCAATGGAAGGATAGCAAGGCAGTTGGAGCAGGACCTATTGGTTAGGATGAGTTTCATGCCACTTTTTTGGATCAGTTCTTCCGTCGTGAGATGAGGGAGGTCAAAGCAACCGAGTTTGTAAACTTAAAGCAAGGGAGGACGAAAATTCAGGAGTATGCCTTGGAGTTCATTTGTTTGTCAAAGTATGCACTTGAGATGGTGGGGGATCAAAGAGCCCGAGTGAGCTGGTTCGTGCATAGGGTAGCAGACTATCTAGTCAAAGATTGTCGGACCGCTATGCTTCATAAGGACATTGACATTGCTCGGATAGTCCTGTATGCCCAACAGATGGAGGTAATGCAGATGAGTGAGTGGGAGAGAGAGAGGCCAAGAGGTCCAGGGCTGATAGCTTCGGATTCTCCCAATAGAGACCTAGTGGGCACCATCAGTAGTCTCACTAGAGATCTTTAGCCCCAACGCCTTCGGCTATGAGTGTGCCATTCAGATCCAGGTGCGATTAGAGGGGACGAGCATCAAGCTCTAGGGGATAGAGTAGCATACCCTCAGAGATTAGCACTACAAAGTGTAGTAGATGTAGCCGGAGACACGTGGGTAAGAGCTTGGAAGGTTTAGGTGCTTGCTACCGGTGTGAGAAGCCCGAACACATGCTTAGGGATTTCCCAATAGCCAAATAAGGTCATGACAGGGGCCGAGGCCCAGCCTCCAGTTCAAAAGCTCCACCAGCATGCCCAGCCCAGCCGGGGACACCTACTAGTGCATGTGGTGGTCAACGTCAAAATAGATTCTATGCCCTAGCGTCCTGTCAGGAGCAGGATTCTCCCCAAATGTAGTCAGTGGTATGCTACGATATTCCACCTTGATGTTTATGCATTGTTAGATCTAGGGGCTACTTTGTCTTTTATGACACCGTATGTTGCTAGTTGTTTTGGAGTCAGTCCTGAAATCTTATCAGAACCCTTCTCAATCTCTACTCTAGTTAGTGATTCAGCTATAGCTAGGCGTGAATATAAAAATTGCCCTGTCATAGTACTTTAGAAAGTCACCTCAGCAAATTTGGTAGAGTCAACCATAACCAATATTGATGTTATCCTCGACATGGATTGGTTATATGCATGTTATGCCTCAATCAATTTTAGAATCCACGCAGTAAAATTCAGATTTCTAGGTGAACCAGTCTTAGAGTGGAAGGGTAGTTTAGTTGTGCCTGTAGGTCATTTCATTTCCTATCTTAAGGCCAGAAAGATGATTTTTAAGGGTTGCGTTTACCATCTAGTTAGGGTTAAGGATACTACATCCAAAACCTCTACTATCCAATTAGTCCCTGTAGTGTGTGAGTATCTAGAAGTGTGTCCAAATGATTTACCGAGAATCCCTCCCGAGCGAGAGATCGATTTTGGTATTGACCTTCTTCTTGATATGCAACCTATTTATATTCCTCCTTATAGAATGGCTCCAGCCGAGCTAAAAGAGTTGAAGGAGCAGTTGAAATACCTCTTAGACAAGGGATTCATCAAACCTAGAAAATCCGCATAGGGTGAACCGGTTCTCTTTGTCTGAAAGAATGGTTCTCTTCGTATGTGTATTGATTATAGGCAATTGAACAAGGTGAACATCAAAAATAGGTATCCTCTTCCTAGGATTGATGATTTGTTTGACCAGCTTTAGGGTGCTAAGTGCTTTTCTAAGATAGAACTCAGATCTAGATACCATTAGCTCAAAGTTCAGGAGAGTGATATCCTGAAGATAGCCTTCAGGACCCGGTATGGTCATATGAGTTTGTAGTTATGTATTTTGGACTAAAGAATGCTCCAACATCATTTATGGATTTGATTAATAGGGTGTTCAAGCCATACTTAGATATGTTCGTGATTGTATTCATAGATGACATCCTGATATACTCTCGGAGCGAGGAGGAGCATGCTGCTCATTTGAGGGTGGTGTTATAGACTCTTAAGGATCTCTAGTTGTATGCTAAATCCAGTAAATGTGAGTTTTGGATGAGCTTAGTGGCATTTTTGGATTATGTGGTGTCAAGTGAGGATCTACAGGTGAACTCTCAAAAGACAGAAGCAGTGAAGAATTGGCTTAGACCAGTGAATCCTTTGGATATCAAGAGTTTTTTGGGTTTAGTTGGTTATTATCAGAGATTTATTGAGGGGTTTTAAGCCATTGCAACCCCATTGATTAAATTGACCCAGAAGAAAGTGAATTTCAATGGTTGGAGACCTTTGAGAGGAGCTTACAAGAGTTGAAAACTCGGCTCACCTCAGCACGATGTTGACCCTACTTGAGGGTACCAATGGTTTTGTGCTGTATTGTGATGCTTCAAGAATTAGCCTTGGTTGTGTACTCATGCAGCACGATAAAGTTATAGCCTATGCTTCCAAGAAGCTGAAGGATCATGAAAAGAATTATCCAACTCATGATCTTGAATTGGCAGTGGTAGTATTTTCCTTGAAGATTTGGAGACACTATTTGTATGGGGTCCATGTAGATGTGTTTACAGATCAAAAAGCCTACAGTACATGTTTTTCCAAAAGGATTTGAATCTACAATAGAGAAGGTGGCTGGAGCTTTTGAAGGATTATGATAAGAGTGTCCTCTACCATCTGGGCTAGGCTAATATGGTGGCAGATGCTCTTAGCAGGCTTTACATGGAGAGTGTGTCCCATGTAGATGAGGAAAGGAAGGAGTTAGTGAAGGATGTACATCGGCTTGCATGGTTAGGAGTCTGTCTTGTGGACTCGACTGATGGTGGTGTCATTGTTCAGAATGGGTTGGAATTATCCTTAGTGATCAAAGTTAAAGCTAGACAAGACGAGAAGCCTATTTTGGTAAAGTTGAAGGAAGTTGTTCAGAATCAGAAGGTAGAAGTCTTCTCCAATGGGGTGCTTTAATACTAGAGTCGCTTGTGGGTTACGGGTGTTGATAATTTTAGAAATCGAATGTTGCATGAGGCTCATGGTTCCAGATACTCTATAGATCTAGGTGCCACCAAGATGTATCGTGATCTACGGGAAGTTTATTGGTGGAGTGGCATGAAGAAGGACATAGCAGAATTTATGGCAAAGTGTTTGAATTGTCAGCAGCTGACGGTTGAGCATTAAAGACCTGGGGGTGTGCTTCAGGACATCAGTATCTCTACTTGAAAGTGGGTGGAGATCAATATGGAATTCATCACATAGCTGCCTCGCACTCATCGACAGTATGACTTTATTTGGCTGATTATAGACAGGTTGACTAAAGAGACTCATTTCCTATCGGTCAAAACTACAAACTCAACTGAGGATTATACTAAGTTGTACATTCAATAGTTAGTTCGGTCGCATGGAGTTCTCTTGTCCATTATATCATATAGAGGTACCCAGTTTACCTTATAGATTTAGATATCATTTCAGAAGGGACTCGGTACACAAGTCAAGCTTAGCACAACCTTTCACCTGCAATCGGATGGTCAGACGGAGTGGACTATTCAGAATCTTGAGGATATGTTGAAAGCGTGTGTGATTGATTTCAAGGGTAGTTCGGATTATCATTTGCCTCTCATTGAGTTTGCATATAACAACAACTACCATTCCAACATTCAGATGGCTCCGTTTGAGGCTCTTTATGGGTGGAAATGTAGATCGCCTATTGGTTAGTTTGAAGTTCGTGAAGCTGCAATGATAGGTCTAGATTTGGTTTATGAGGCTTTGGAGAAAGTTCAGCTAATAAGGGAAAGGTTAAAAACAACTCAGAGACGTCAAAAGTCCTATGAGGATGTGAGGAGGAGAGAACTTGAGTTTGAAGTTGATAATTAGGTGTTTCTGAAGGTGTCTCCCATGAAGGGAGTGATGAGGTTTGAAAAGAAAGGGAAACTTAGTCCCCGTTATGTTGGCCCGTACTGGGTTGTGAGACGTATGGTCAAGGTGCCCTATGAGTTAGAGTTACCCTTAGAATTAGCTTCAGTCCATCCAATTTTCCATGTATCACTCTTAAAGAAGTGTTTGGGTGATCTAACTCTGATTGTTCCGATGGACAGTGTCGATGTGAAAGATAGCCTTAGCTATGAAGAAGTTCTGGTGGAAATATTTGATCATCAGGTTCATAAGCTAAGAAACAAAGAAGTAGCCTCAGTCAAGGTTTTGTGGAGGAATCAGTATGTTGAGGGAGCTACCTGGAAAGCTGAAGCAGATATGATGGCTAAATACCCACATCTATTCCCTTCCGACTCAGTTTTAGCTTGAGGTATCAGTTTCCTCCATAGTACTCTATTCAGTTTCATGCTCAATTCATGTGTGCAGTTTCTTTCATGACAATGGATGTATGTGTGATTCAGGAATTTAGTTCAGTCATATAGTTCAATTCAGAGCCAGTTACTTCGTCAGTTTTCAGCTTGTATGTTCAGTATTTGAATATGATGATTGTGTTTCTCTACTTTTCAGTATGTTTACCAATATTCGAGGATGAATGTTCCCAAGGGGGAGATATTGTAATACCCTAAAAACTCTAAGATCATACCCCGGGGATTGAAATAGAAAAAACTGAATTTTCTGATCCAGGTCATAGGATGAGTCGTCCCATGACCCCTAGGGTGCACCACGAGTCGTGGAGTGACTTATGGGGAGGAGTTTGGCCGTGGTTGAAATTTTTAGATTTGGGGTGACCACGGGTGTGACCATGAGTCGTGGTCAGCACCACGATTTGTTAGGTCAATCGTGGTCAAGAGTGGTTTGAAGGATGAAGAATTTTGGTAGTGTTGGCAATGACTTGGTCACCACGAGTCATTGGGTATACTACGAGTCATGGAGTCCGTCATGGTGAATCGAAGAAGAGAAATTGCAATGTTGATCATGAGTGCAAACCACGAGTCATGGTCAGTGGGTCCAGTCCCTTGTTGGGACTGGCCGAGTGTTTTTCCTGAGAATTTATTAAGGACTTCTCCGTAAATCCTAATTTCTTAAGGCCTAAACTACGTTGTTTTAAGCTAAATATAGTGTGTTTTAAGATGAGTTAAGTCATTCTAAGACTATTCCAAATTCATGCATGCAAGCTTAGAGGTTTAAGGGATGATCAAGCCTAGTCTCTTCAAGGTTCTTCCCCAAATTTCCGTTGGCAGTCAAGGGAGTTGTGAAATCAGATCCTTCAAGGTATGTAGGGTTATGAAAGAGTGTAATTGTTCACACCCATTCCCAATTCCTTCTCCGTTCATGAAAATTCTAATTGATGAGTCCATGGGATTTTAATCCAACATGTGAATTCTCTAAGTTTCAATCATGGGTATGATCTAAGCATATTTCAAATATTGAATTATGATTAATGTGCATGTTTTACAGTGTTTTCAATTATAAATTATATTTTCAAGTTTTCTAAATTGTGATGCGCATCCATGAAAGTTCATGAAAGTTGAGATCTATGAAATATGTATTCATGCATGATGATATGTTTGTGAAGAAAGTATGATTTTTAATTACCCATATTTATGTTCATGTTTTCAAAGGATAAAGTCTATGTAAAGGATGTTTAAGTATTGGGAAAACCATATAATCAAGTATGATTCATGATTTATCTAAATTTCATATACTAGCTTACCACATGATTTTTGGAGTCTAGACTCCCACTATTTTCAGCTTGTAGTATTATTTGAGCTAAGGCTCCTCATGTTATGATTTCTAATTTTATGTATGTATGTTATGGGTCAGTTTCATTAAAAAAATGATGGAGAGCATATGCATGTTTTTGGTAGTCATGTCTAGCACCGAGTAGGCTAATTGTCAGTCAACCCTATGCCTTAGAACTACGCGCCAACATAGGTATGTTTAGATTATTTGGGACCTCCCTTTTGAGATTCCCCTTCCTCCAAGGGGCCCCCAGCTTGATATCGATATCATGATAGTGTCCTTATCCCTGACAAAGCTTTGGACGGCTCTGCCCACTTGATTGTGATAGTCGAAACCATGTAAGCTCTATCCTGGTAATTTCGGTTATATGACAAGTCTCCCATTGTTCCTCATGATTTCAGTTATGCATGTTTATCAGTTATGGTATTAGGTTTTCAGCAGGTTTGACCCAATATTCAGTTTTACTTATGATTATTAGTTTTCAGCTTTGGGTTATTCGATTTAGTTCTATTCAGATCATGATTTCAAAAAATAGCATGCAAGCCCTATTCTCAGAATCTTGTCTTGGTTATGTTTTCAAGATACGCATGATTTATGATTTTACTTACTTTGCGGTTTATTTACCTTACATACTCAATACATTTTACGTACTGACCGCATACTCTATACTGTACTGTTTCATGATATATGCTCAAATATTCAGGCTCAGTCCCATCATTAGCCAGACCTGCAACATTTTCCATTATCAGCCAGAATTGGCGAGTCCTCATCTTTCAAGGGCCTTTCATTTCAAATGTATCTCTTACTTTTAGTTTCAGACTTTAGTGAGTTCATTAGGGTTTTGTCCCATCAACTCATCAGCAGTAGAGGCTTTTCTGACATAGAATGTAATCAGCTTCGATTTGAGTTTTGTATTCCAATGTTGTGAGATTGTTAGACTTCCTATATATTAATTATGTTGAACTTCAACTTTATTATGATTGAGTTAGATGTTATGTTCATGTCATGGGTTGACTTGGAGCCTCTCGGGGTTCCTTGTCCCGTATGTCAATCGGGGCCTATGTTCTATTCGTGAAAAACTTGGTATCAGAGCATTAGGTTTTGAAGTGTCCTAGGGTGTCTGAAAGCCATGTTAAATAGTCTTTTTCATGGGTGTGAAGTGCACCACACTTTTGATGAAGAGGCTACAAAATGTTTAGGAAATGTTCCCTTCTTTCATGATCTATGTCGTGCGCTGAAATGTCTCTCTATCCTTCTAATTCATGCTAAATGCGTTTTCAGAATTATTCCTCCTTGTTGTGTTGACAGAAGAAGGAATGGAAATGGAAATGGCCACGAGAATGACAATGGAGATGGGAACCAAAATTCCCTACCAGCCCATGAGGAGCATGTGCCCGAGCCGGTTGCCCATGCTGTGTTCAGGGCAGCCATTCAGATGTTAGCTCAAGCCTTGACCGCCCAAATCAATCAGTGTCATGACTCAAACGGAGGCCCGGATTGTAGACATGGGACAAGGGACCCCGAGAGACCCCAAGTAGACCCATGGCATAAGGATACATCTAACTCATTCGATAAACTGAAGAATCAATGATATAAACTCAGCGGAAGTCTAACTCAACATAATATCATAATAAGCATCCGAAGCTGAATTGCTTGTAAGACCATGTACACTTGCGTGTGCGCTGCTGCTCAGTATCAACAAGTTTTTGGCGCTGTTGCCGGGGACTCGGCAAAGTTTAGTAAATTTGTCTGTTTTTTTGTGATTTTTAAATTTCCTTAAGTGTTGAGAAACTTGGTCTTAGTCTGACTTATTGCAGGTGACAGGTTGTCTTGCCGAGCTGGCTAGGAATAGAGAGCTTGTGGAACTGTTTCTTGAACCAGAACGTCAAATTCATTTGCGAAGGAGAGTAGCTCTTGAGCAAAAGCCAATAGATGTAATGTTCATGAAAGATGATATTTGTGATGAATATATGATGACGATGAGATATTATGATGAAAAGCATGATTTGAAGCTACCCATGTGTACAATTATGTTTTCAATAATAATTGAGTATTCCTAAGTTGGATAAAGCTTTGGGCAATGCCCACATGTTAAGTATGAATGATGATTTTTCCCGAATTAAGCTTACGACATTGTTTTGGTGCAAAAACTTCCAATTATAATTTCATCTTGTGGTATGTTTTTAGTTCAAGTTTTCCTATGTATAGCTTACCGCATGGTTTTGGAGTGAAGGCTCCCAATTACGTTTTCAGCTTGTGGTATGTTTTGAGCTAAAGCTTCTCATATGCATGATTTCTTATTTGAGATGTAATTGATCATTGAGCTTCGTCAATAGACGATGTTGAGCTTCGTTATAAAATGATGTAGAGCATATGCATGTTTTGGGAGTAATGTCTAGCACCGAGTAGGCTGAGGGTCGATCACCCGATGCCTCAGAACTACACGCCAATGTAGGTTTATACATTATGACTTTGGTACCTCCCTTGTGAGCTTCCCCTGCCCGGATGGGCCTTTAGCTTGATATCGATATCATGGTATCGTCCCTAGCCTGGGCAAGGCTCTTGACGGCTCTTCCCACTTGAGTGTGATAGTTGAGACCATGTAAGTTCTATCATGCTATGTCGGTTAAAATATGAGTCTCCCATTGTTCCTCATGATTTCAGATATGCATATTCTTTACTCATGATATATATATATATATGTGTGTGCATATACTAAAGCAGGTTTGACTCAATGTTCAGCTTTACTTATAAATGTCAGAATTCATCTTTGAGTCAATCGATTCAGTTATGATTTTATGAAGTTATGTTATGTTATGTTATGAAGAGATTATGATTTTAGAAAGAATGCATGCGAGCCCTACTCTCAGACTCTTGATGTTTATGTTATATTATGCATTGTCTTTAAATGATTTTATTTAATTTAGCGGTTTTACTTACCTTGCATACTCGGTATATCCCACATACTAACAACATACTCTATGTTGTATTGTTTCATGATACAGGACCCAACTTTCAGGTTCAGCCTTGGTCGTAGTCAGCTTATTAAAGTTAGCATTCTTATTGTGGGTGAGTCCTAATTTCCCAAGAACTAGACTATTCAGCTTTCCTTTATATAGTTCAGTTTCAGTTTTATTGAGTTAGTTGGGATCTTGTCCCATCAACTCATCATGTTTAGAGGCTTTTCAGACATATGTGTGTATTCAACTTTGGATTTTGTATTATGATGTTGTGTTCAAGTTAGACTTTCTCTATGAGTATCTTATTGATTATTTAGTTTCTTGATTGAGATTAGATGTATGCTTATGCCATGGGTCAACTTCGGGTCTCTCGGGGCTCCTTGTCCCGTGTTATGATCCGGGACTCTGTTCGAGTCGTGACAAACTTTGTATCGGAGCAATAGGTTTGATGTGTCCTAGAGTGTCTGAAAGCTGCGTTAAGTAGCGTATTTTTCATGGGTGTGAAGCGCGCCACACTTATGACGAAGAGGCTACGAGACGTTTAGGAAATGTTCCCTCTTTTGATGATCTATGTCATGCGATGAAAAGTCTTTCTATCCTTCTAAATTCGTGCTATTCATGATTACAGAATCATGGATCCTCGAAGAGTTAATGGTAGGAGAAATGGGAATGGTGAAGGCCACAAGGATGGCAACGGTAATGGGCACCAGCAAGCCCCACCAATTCAGGAGCACTAGGCACCGGAGCCAGTCGCTCACGTTGAGTTTCAAGCCGCTATTCATATGCTTGGGCAGGCCTTGACCGCTCAGGTCAATCAATAGGCCGTTTTGCATGTCCCGCAAAATGGCAATACAACAGCAGCTCGAGTTAGAGATTTCTTGAGGAGTAACCCACCAGAGTTCCTTGGGTCCAAGGTGGATGAGGACCCGCTTGAGTTCATAGATGAGATTGTCAAGATCACCCAAGTCATGGGGGTGAATGGGGTTGAGTGCATATAGTTGGCCTCTTACTAGTTGAAAGGGGTTGCGTATATCTAGTTTCGCCAATGGAAGGATAGCAGGGTCACCGGAGTAGGTCCTGTCACTTGGGAAGAGTTCCATGTTGCATTTCTAGACCGGTTCTTCCCTTGTGAGATGAAGGAGATGAAGGCAGCTGAGTTCGTGAATTTGAAGCAAGGGAGAATGACTGTACAAGAGTATGCCCTTGAGTTCACTCTCCTATCGAAATATGACCCAGAGTTGGTAGCCGATCAGAGGGCGTGGGTGAGTAGGTTCGTTCATGGAGTAGCGGGCTATTTTGGCAAGGATTGTTGGACCACTATGCTACATCAAGATATGGATTTTCAATGGAAAGTGTGTACTCCTAGCAAATGGAGGCGGCACATCTAAGAGAGAGGGAGGCCAAGAGGGCCAGGACTAATGACCACAGATTCTCCCAGCCGAGGTTAGGTGGTGGGCACCGACAACTGACTGACCATAGATCATTAGCCCCAGAATCTTTGGAATTGAGTGTGCCATCCATGCATAGACATTATTAGAGAGGGCGAGCATTAGGCTCGAGGAATCAGAGTAGTAGACCTGCAGATTCTAGCATCCCAGCTTTTCGCAGATATGGTCGGGGGCACACAGGCCAGTGCTTGGCAGGTTTAGGTGCTTGTTTCGGGTGTGGGAAGCCCAGACACATGCTTAGAGATTACCTAGCAGCGAGACAGGATCAGGTTGGGGGATGAGGCCTAGGTTCTAGTATAGTAGCCCCTCTTGCACGCTTAACCCATCAAGGGGCATCTATTAACATAGTTGGCAGTCAACGCTAGAACATATTCTATGACTTAGCATCCCATCAGGAGCAGGAGGTCTTCCCAGATATGGTCATTGATATGTTAGAGTTCTCCATATTGATGTTTACGCTTTGTTAGATCTGGAGGCTGCCTTGTCTTTTGTGACACCTTATGTGGCCAGTAGCTTCGGAGTCAGTCCCGATGTCTTGTCAGAGCCCTTCTCAGTTTCTACTCCAATAGGTGACTCAGTTATATCTACTCGGGTGTATAGAGGTTTCCCAGTCTTAGTTATTTATAAGGTCACCTCAACAGATTTGATAGAGTTAGCCATGACCAATTTTGATATTATTCTCGACATGGATTGGCTATTTGCATGCTATGCTTCAGTTAATTGTAGAACCTGATTAGTAGAGTTTAGATTTCCGGGTGAGCCAGTCTTAGAATGGAAGGGTAGTTTAGCTGTGCCTGTAGGTCGATTCATTTCCTACCTTAAGGCTAGGAAGATGATTTCTAAGGGTTGTGTGTACCATCTAGTTAGGGTTAAGGACGTTGAGTCCGAGACCCTGCCATCCAATACGTACCAGTAGTACGTGACTATCCAGAGGTCTTTCCTGATGATTTTCCAGGTGTTCCTCCCGAGCGGGAGATTGACTTTGGTATTGACCTTCTTCCCGACATGCAGCCTATATCTATTCCTCCCTACAGAATGGCTCCAGCCGAGCTAAAAGAGTTGAAAGAGTAGTTGAAGGACTTGTTAGATAAGGGTTTCATTAGACCGAACAAGTCTCCATGGGGTGCACCGGTCTTATTTGTCCGAAAGAAGGATGGTTGATTATCAGCAATTGAACAAAGTCACCATCAAGAACAATATCCTTTACCCAGGATTGATGATTTATTTGACCAGCTTCAGGGTGCCAAGTGTTTCTTGAATATAGATCTCAGATCCAGGTACCATCAACTTAGAGTTCAGGAGAGTGACATCCCGAAGATAGCCTTTAGGACGCGGTATGGTCATTATGAGTTTGTAGTTATGTCTTTTGGACTAACGAATGCTTCTGCAGCTTTTATGGATTTGATGAACAGGGTTTTCAAGCCATATCTAGACATGTTCATGATTGTGTTCATTGATGACATCTTGATATACTCTCGGAGCAAGGAGAAACATGCGGCTAATTTGAGAGTAGCGCTTCAAACCCTCAAGGATTGTCAATTATATTCCAAATTCAGCAAGTGCGAGTTTTTGTTGAACTCCATAGTCTTTTTGGTCCATATGGTATCAAGTGAGGGCATAAGGGTAGATTCTCAAAAAATTGAGGCTGTGAAGAATTGGCCTAGACTAGTGAATCCTTCAGATATTTAGAGTTTCTTGGGTTTAGCTAGCTACTATGGGAGACTTGTTAAGGGTTTCATCTATTGCAGCGCCTTTGACCAAATTGACTCAGAAAAAGGTGAAGTTCCAATGATCGGAGGCTTGTGAGAAGAGCTTCCAAGATTTGAAGACCCGACTTACCTCATCATCGGTATTGACTCTCCCCGAGGCTACTGATGGGTTCGTGGTGTATTGTGATGCTTTGAGAATCGGATTCGGGTGTGTATTGATGCAGCGTCGGAAAGTGATAGAATATGCCTCTATACATTTGAAAGTTCATGAGAAGAATTACCCTACCCATGATGTTGAGTTGGCCGTGATGGCATTCTCCTTGAAGATATGGCGATATTATTTGTATGGGGTCCACGTGGATGTGTTTACGGACCATAAGAGATTACAGTATGTGTTCACGCAGAAGGATCTCAATCTTCAAAAAAGGAGGTGGTTGGAGCTACTCAAAGACTACGATAGAGTGTCCTTTACCTTCTGGGTAAGGCTAATGTGGTGGAGGACGTACTTAGTAGACTCTCTATTGAGAGTGTATCCCATGTGGATAAAGGAAAAAAGGAGTTGGTGAAGGATGTGCATCGACTTGCAAGGTTGGGAGTTAGGTTGGTTGACTCGACTGATGACGGTGTGGTGGTTCTGAACGGATCAGAATCGTCCTTGGTTACTGATGTGAAAGATAGACAAGAAGAGGACCTAATTTTGGTAAAGTTGAAGGAAGCCGTTCAAAATAAGAAGGTAGAGGTCTTCCCCAAAGGGGGAGATGGTGTGCTTCGGTACTAGGGCTGCTTATGTGTTCCAAATCTTGATGATATGAGGAGCCGGATGTTTTATGAGGCTCATGGATCCAGGTATTCTATCCATCCAGGTGCCACCAAGATGTACCTCAACTTACGAGAAATGGAATGAAGAAGGATATTGCAGAATTTGTAGCCAAGTGTTCGAACTGTCAGTAAGTGAAGGTTGAGAATCAGAGACCAAGAGGTGTGCTTCAGGATATTGGCATTCCTACTTGGAAGTGGGAAGAAATTAATATGGATTTAGTCACAGGTCTGCCTCGTACTCTTCAATAATATGATTCCATTTGGGTTGTGGTACACAGGTTGACAAAGGCTACATATTTTCTACTAGTTAGAACAACAGACTCAGTGGAGGATTATGCCAAACTATATATTCAGGAGTTGGTCCGATTGCATGGAGTGCCCTTATCTATCATTTTAGATCGAGGTACTCAATTTACCTCTCAATTTTGGAAGTCGTTTTAAAAAGGATTGGGTACGCAGATTAAGCTCAACATAACATTTCATCCGAAGACAGATGGTCAAGCGAAGTGGACAATTCAGACCCTTGAGGTCATGTTGAGAGCATGCGTAATTGACTTCAAAGGTAGCTGGGATGAGAAATTACCACTTATCGAGTCACTCTAGTTTTCAGATGGCGTCGTTCGAGGCCCTCTATCGGCGAAGATGTAGATCTCCAATCAGAGGTTTGATGCTGGTGAAGCGGCAATGATAGGGCCGGATTCGGTTCATGAAGCAATGGAGAAGGTTCAGTTGATAAGACATAGGTTGAAAATTGCCCAAAGTCACCAAAAGTCTTATGCAGACGTGAGAAGAAGAGAGTAAGAATTTGAAGTCGATGGCTGGGTATCTCTAAAGGTGTCTCCCACGAAGGGAGTGATGCGGTTTGGAAATAAATGGAAACTTAGCCCCCGCTATATCGGCCTATATCGAATAGTGAGACGTGTTTGCAAGGTGGCTTATGAGTTGGAGTTGCCTTCAGAACTAGCTTCTGTGCATCCCGTCTTTCACGTATCGCTTTTGAAGAAGTGTTTAGGTATCTATAGTGGTCCCGGTAGACAGTATTGGTGTAAGAGACAGCCTTAGCTATGAAAAGGTTCGGTGGAAATATTGGATCATCAAGTTTGAAGGATAAGGAACAAGGAAGTAGCTTTAGTTAAAGTGTTATGGAGGAATTAGCATGTTGAAGGAGCTAAGCGGGAAGCCGAAGCGGATATGATGGTTAGATACCCGCATTTATTCTCTACTGGTCCAGTTTTAGCTTGAGGTATCAGTTTTGCACTCAGACTTTATTTAAGTTTCATGTTCAGTTCAAGTGTGCAAGTTCTTTTATGTATATGGATGTGTGTATGATTCATGAAATCAGTTCAGTTATGTGATTCGAATCGGAGGTAGTCGTTCCGTTAATTTTTGATTTAATGATCAGTATTTGAATATGATGATTGCATTTCCTCTACTTTTCTGTGTGTTTTCTAACATTCGAGGATGAATGTTCCCAAGGGGGAGATATTGTTATACCCCAAAAGCCAAAGATCAGACCCGGAAGTTGAAACGGAGAAAAATGTAAAAACTAACACTAGGCACAGAGCGAGTCGTGGGGTGACTCATTAGTGCAGCCCACGAGTTGTGATGTGACTCGTGGGGAGGCCAGTGAGGATGTTTTGGAAGTTTGAGGAAAGGGATCCCCACGGGCGTAACAATGACTCATGGTCGGACCCCACAAGTCGTGGTCAGTCCCCGTGATTTGTGGGGTGACTCATGGTCCAAGCAGTGAAAGTTTTTGTTGAAGCTCAAGAAGTGTACTTCATGACCGACTCCACGAGTCATGGCCTGTGTCCACGAGTCGTTAGGTCCCTCGTTGGGAAACCCCTGTCAGTTAATTTTTGTGAATTTAGTAAGGGCTTTTCCATAATTCCTAAGTTCCTAGGGCCTAAATTACGACGTTTTGAGTTATGAATAGTGACTTTTAAAGGGTTTAAGTTCATTTTTGGCCTCATTCATTCATGAATGCAAGGTATAAGAATTGAGAGGTTGATCAAGCTTAGCATTCATCAATTTCTTTTCAGTTTCCTATGGGGCATCTAAAGAAGTGTTAGAATCAGCTATCAAGAGGTATGCAAGGTTATGAATTGGTGATTTCTTTCGCACCCATGCCTAATCCTTCTCTAAATTATGAAATTCTATGTCTAATCCCTGGGGTTTTAACCGAAATGCATGAATATTCTATTTCTATACATGGGTATGATTAAATTATGATTCTACTACTTAATTATGAAGCATGAGCAAATTTTATAATGTTTTCAATTTAAAATCATGATTTTAGTTTTATGAATTAAAACCCTATAGATGTAATGTTCATGAAAGATGAGATTTGTGATGAGTATATGATGATGATGAGATATTATGATGAAAAGCATCATTTGAAGCTACCAATGTTTACAATTATGTTTTCGATAACAATTGAGTATTCCTAAGTATGAATGATGATTTTTCGGGAATTAAGCTTACGACATTGTTTTGGAGCAAAAACTCCCAATTATAATTTCATCTTGTGGTATGTTTTGAGTTCAAATTTTCTTATGTATAGCTTACCACATGGTTTTGGAGCGAAGGCTCCCAATTATGTTTTCATCTTGTGGTAAGTTTTGAGCTAAAGCTTCTCATATGCATGATTTCATATTTGAGATGTAATTGATCATTGAGCTTCATCAATAGATGATGTTGAGCTTTGTTATAAAATGATGTAGAGCATATTCATGTTTTGGGAGTAATGTCTAGCACCGAGTAGGCTAAGGGTCGATCATCCGGTGCCTCAAAACTACGCACCAACGTAGGTTTATACATTATGACTTTGGGACCTCCCTTGTGAGCTTCCCCTGCCCGAATAGGCCTTCAACTTGATATTGATATCATGGTATCGTCCCTAGCCCTAGCAAGGCTTTGGATGGCTCTATCCACTTGAGTGTGATAGTTGGGACCACATAAGCTGTATCGTGGTATGTCGGTTAAAAGACGAGTCTCCCATTATTTCTCATGATTTCAGCTATGCATATTCATTACTCATAAGATTTTTATATATATATATATATGAATGTACTAAAGCAGGTTTGAATCAATGTTCAGCTTTACTTATAAATGTCAGAATTCAGCTTTGAGTTAATTGATTCATTTATGATATTATGAAGTTATGTTATGTTATGTTATGAATAGATCATGATTTCAGAAAGAATGCATGAAAGCCCTACTCTCATACTCTTGATTTTTATGTTATATTATGCATTTTCTTTAAATTATTTTATTTACTTTAGCAGTTTTACTTACCTTGCGTACTCGGTACATCCCACGTATTGACCGCATACTCTATGCTATATCATTTCATGATACAGGACCCAACTCTTAGGTTCAGCCCTTCTCATAATCAGCTTATCAGAGTTAGCATTGTTATTGTGGATGAGTCCTCATTTCCTGAGGAATAGACTATTCAGCTTTCCTTTATGTATTTCAGTTTAAGTTTTGTTGAGTTAGTTGGGGACTTGTTCCATCAATTCATCATGTTTAGAGGTTTTTCAGACATATATATGTATTCAACTTTGGATTTCGTATTCTGATGTTTTGTTCAAGTTAGACTTACGCTACGAGTATCTTATTGATTATTCAGTTTCTTGAGATTAGATGTATGCTTATGCCATCAGCTGAGACAGTGTACTTGAAGAGCCAAGTAACGAGTCGTTTGGGCCAGTGACGAGTTGTCAGGTCACCCATAGGGTCACCTGACAGTTATTTCCAGCTCATTAGTAAGGGCTTTTTCATAAACTCCTAAGATCCTAAGACCTATACTACACTGTTTAAGGCTCATTTTACAGGGTTTTAAGAGGAAAAAACCTATTCTAAGCTATTCCTTTTCATGCATGCAAACTTGAGAAATTAAAGAGGTGATTTAGAGCAAGTTTTCAAGGTTTCCATTGGAATCTCATCTTGGGAAATCAACGAATGTTAGAATCATCCCTTCCAGGTATGTAGATTTATGAGTGGGTGTCTCCTTCCACACCGATGCCCAATTTCTATCGAATTATGAAAATCTCCTATGATCAAGTATGGGGTTTTACCCAAATGAATGAATATTTAATTTCTTTACTTGTTTATGAATTGATTATGATTTTATTACTAAATTGTGAAGCATGCGCTGATTTTACAATGATTTCAATTAAATATATGTTTCTAGCTTTTATGAATATTGAAGCCCATTGATGATACAATCATGAAAAATATGATTTATGAAGTAGATATGATAATAATGAGATGTTATGATGAAAAACATGATTTGAAGCTACCCATGTCTAGAATTATGTTTTCAATAAGAATTGGGCATTTCTAAGTATGATAAAGCTTTAGGCAATGCCCACATGTTGATTTAAAATGATAATTTTTCCGAAATAAGCTTACCATATTGTTTGGAGCGAAGTATCTCAAATTTCATATTATTAGCTTGTGGTATGATTGAATTAAATCTTCCTTTGTATAGCTTATCACATGGTTTTGGAGCAAGGGCTCCAGAGTATGTTCGTCTTGTGGTATATTTTGAAATAAAGCTTCTCATATGCATGAATTCAATTGAGATGTATGTATTATTGAGCTTCATTTTCATATGATGTTGAGTCTATGCATGATTTCATTATTGAGCTTTGTGAATAGAAAATGTTAAGCTTCTTTTTCATATTATGTTGAGTTATGCCTGATTTCATTATTGAGCTTTGTCAATGGATAATGTTAAGCTTTATTTTCGTACGATGTTGAGTTATGCATGATTTCATGTTGAGCTTCATCAATAGATTATTTTGAGCTTCGCCAATAGATAATGTTGAGCTTCGTTATATACGTTGTAGAGCATTGCATGTTTTCGGGAGAAGAGTCTAGCACCAAGTGGGCTAAGGGTCGATCACCCTATGCCCTAGAACTACGCGGCAACGTAGGTTGATACTATTATTATTGGGACCTCCTTTGTGAACTTCCCCTTTCCCAAATGGTCCTTCAGCTTGATATCGGGCAAGGTTTTGGATTGCTTTGCCCACTTGAATGTGATAGTCGGGACCATGTAAGCCAAGTTCCTGAACTATCAACAAGTCAAGGTTGAACATCAGTGGCCGGGAGGAGTACTTCAAGATATTAGCATTCCTACTTGGAAGTGGGAAGAGATTAATATGGATTTCGTAATAGGATTACCTCGTACCCGTCGACATTATGATTCCATTTGGGTGGCCGTAGACAGGTTGACCAAGGCCGCATATTTCTACTGGTGAAAACCACAGATTCAACTGATGATTATGCCAAATTGTATATTCGGGAGTTGGTTCGACTACATGGAGTACCCTTGTCTATTATTTCAGACCGAGGTACTCAATTTACCTCCCAGTTCTGGCGGTCTTTTCAAAAGGGGCTTGGGACTCAAGTTAAACTCAGCACAACCTTTCATCTGCAAACGGATCACAATAGTCTACAATATGTGTTCACTTAAAAGGATCTCAATCTTCGACAAAGGATATGGTTGGAGTTGCTAAAGGACTATGATATGAGTGTTCATTACCACCCGGGCAAGGCTAATGTGGTTGCGGATGCACTTAGTAGGCTCTCTATGGAGTTTGTGTCCCACATGGATGAGGGAAAGGAGTTGGTGAAAGATGTCCACCGACTTGCAAGGTTGGGAGTTAGATTGATCAACTCGACTAATGGCGGTGTTATAGTGCAGAATGGGTCAGAATCATTCTCGGTGGTTAATTTCAAATCTAAGTAAGATTAGGATCCGATTTTAAAGAAGCTGAAGGAAGCAGTGCGAAGTCAAAAGGTGGAGGTTTTCTCCCAAGGGGGAGATGGTGTTCTACGATACCAGGGTCGGCTATGTGTCCCGGACATTGATAATTTGAGAGTTTGGATATTGCATTAGGAACATGGTACCAGATATTCTATCCATCTGAGATCCACGAAGATGTATGGGGACTTGCGAGAAATCTATTGGTGGGATGGTATGAAGAAGGATATCGCATAGTTCGTAGCCAAATGTTCAAACTGTTAGCAAGTGAAGGTCGAGCACCAAATGTTACACCCCGGAAAATTTTTGGTGATTATTTGATGTTTGTATACTATTTTAAGGGAAGTACGGGTTGTATATTTTCCGTAGATGACAAGGGAAATGTGTACGAACGGAAAACCGAAGAGTATGCAAAGTTCATAAGTAAGGGTCAACTTTAAATAACTATATCTCCTAGTATATAATGAATTAGAAGTCCAAAGACCTATAAAATTAAATGTCTTTGAGTTTATTTTTCATAACATCAAACTTCTCATCAATCGGAGTTCGGAGTAAAAAGTTATAGACATTTTACCGTGACACTGTCGGGCAGTAAGGAGGCCACCTCCCTTTAAAAATGGCCACCGCCCAACTTGCTTTATATTTTAAGTCATGACTTATCAAATCATTTTCAATATTTACAGAATTAAGCTCCCTTATTATCCTCTGAAATTCTCTCAAATTTCCATAAAAAAACTAAGGAAAACCCTAAGCTAAACTCCATTAAACTAAAGCTAAGTGAAGGGGATCTACCATAAGGTGAAGGTGGTGTGTTGGTGGCTGTTTTGGCAGCACTTGGGCCGTGTTGCTGTGGTGAATTTGCTGCATTTTTTAAGCTTTCCTAAGCTACATATACGTTCACTCTTGTTAGTGATTAAACACAAGTATAAAAGGTAAGGATTCTACTAATCCTTGCTTGAATTTTTGATTGCAAGACTAGAAGTTGGAGGTGTGTTTGGTGAACTGTTTTGTGGCGTTTTGGACAGCAAGGTTGCTGTATTTTTGTACAAGAAGTTGAGGTCAATTACTCCTATTTTTAACCAATAACAAATCCCCAGAAAAAGATAAGTATTTCACCCCTTTTAAACCTCTCAAATTGTAAAGCGAAAATCTGGAAATTGGCAGCTAAGTGAGCTGCCGATGGACTGTTTGTGAGCTAAGTATTCTGTTTGGTGAGCTAAGTATTGCTCATTTTCCTTAGTATTTTTGGCTTTTTGTTTTATTTTTCGGAATTATAATTCATATTTAGGGAATAATTACAGCAGAACTAAGGTAAAATTCTCTTGTTTCTCCCTTAAAAACAGAGGAAAACAGTTGAGAAAATTGCCAAATATTGTTGATGTTGTCATGTGTTGTTGTTGCTATTGTGAGTGCCATTGTTTAATTATTTTGGATGAATTTTGTGCCATAGGTTAAGATTTTCATTGGCCTATAAAAAATACTCAGTGATTAAGGAGGTTGAAGGCTGATCATTGAAATAGGAAATCGGCTAGAGATAAGTTTATTGGAGAAAGGTATGTAAGGCGTTCTTTGTCTCTTGATTTTCGCCACCTAATTCATGCCGAGGATTAATCCGAATTCCCACATACTTGAGCTATGTAGTAGCATATTATGGTTCCTCCCCAGTTGTTAGAATTACTTGGTATTAAGGTGTATTTTCAAAGAGTTGGAACGCATGAATGTGAAGGAGAGGGCAATTGCCTTCTATTATGGTCATAGTTGTAAATTGAGTCTCAAGTGCCTCGGCGTGGGCACCGTGAGCCGGTCCTTACATTATGTTATGTATTTGTGGTGTCAAAGTTGTTTCACATTATGGTTGCTAAGAAATTTGTTAAGCATGACAAGACGACGACGCGCAGACAAACCTAATAATTGAACTGATTTTAACTCTCACAAGGGCTAACGAGGGTAACAAAATTGAATTTCCTATGAAAGTTACCTACCCTCTTATATTCATGTTTTAAGGTACCTAGGGACATGAGATGATTCTATCCCTCTTCCTTAAGCTAAGCGACTAATTAATGCATTTTTAATTAATTGGATACTGCTAAACTTGAAAAATAGGGACCGAATGGATAAACTATTGATATTTCTATGGAACCATCTTTATTGGAAGGTTATGCACAATATCTTGATATTAACAAAGTTATATGAAAATCATGATATATATATATGTGTGTGTGTGTGTTTATGCTTACATTCAAATTACGCGCTAAAGCAGTAAGGATTACCTTCTGAAAGTCGCTATATGTTTATTAGGGCTCTTGAGTTATCTAGACCTCCTGAGAATTTCTTAAGGCTTTAAGTAGAAACGCTCGTATGCCCTTGGAAAGTTGTAGATGTGCAAGGAAATCAACCTAAGAGTAAAGGTTGAGGCTCTCATAGCAATGGAGAGTAAAGGGAGTAAATATTAGACCTTTAAGGTAAATGTGAGTTATATGCCCTCTGTCCATAGTTAATTTCAAGAACCTTTGAGAGATGTTAAATATGAACAAGACGATGTTTAAGAGATAAGGTTCAAATTAGTCGCGCGTAAGTGCGTATAAGAAATTTCGAATAATGAACCTGAGTAAATAATTAAGTAGGAAACAAATCTTGATTGGTAAAGAATTTATGATGAATACGAAAAGTAAAGCCAACGGTTATTTTTAGATGATAAGTGTTACGATTTTTAATGAGTTAGGCAAATAGCCAACAAGATTTACCCTGTACTAATGACATTTAGCAAAAAGGGTTATAAATAAAGTTGGTTATGTTTAGTTGTGTTAAGCAAATGGAAGGCAGTAAAGTGTTAACTTCTTAAGAAATATTAAAAACGAATATTTAAGATAGTAACTCGTTGCTGAGAATTTCTTCGTCCTTTTAAACAATTATTTTTGATTATTTGTTCTATGAGTTGGAGTAACTTTCTCAAGTTTTAAAGGATTTTTTTTCTTGGAAGCTTCTAAACTATTTATAATGCTACTAAGATTTTCTAAGCTCCACATATATTGCAATGTTTCACATGAGCTTTTCCTACGTTGTTCAAAGCACTCCACTATAAGTCTTTATTTATCTTAAGGCAGCCTCTAGACAGTTGCCTAGCATTTGTATATTAAAAGAGCTTCCAGGTTTGAGATGCACAAGTTATGTCCTGTTCATGTTACCTCAAGATGTGATATATGTAATGAATGAGGTATGCTCACAATTCTTGGTATGAAAGTATGAAAGTCAAACGAGTACAAGCAAGAAATGAATGCTAAGATTCTTAATAGAAATGTTAGGTTATGCTATTCCTCTCTGCTCCTCATGTTAGAATTGTTAGCAGATGATTAAAATCATGAACGTGAGTCTACACATGTCTTCATGATATTCTAGTTCTAGGAACTTCCCTAGAATTCATTCAAAGATATGTATGTATTTAAATGCTCAAACATAAAGACCTATATGTGGGTATGGAATAATTGCAGTTTTAGGGGTTGTGGTAATCATACATATGTGTTATAGTTACCGATCGACATAATTTATGGTTTCCAAGATACCCGCATATTTAGTAAGGAGCTTTTTCTACTTCCATTTATGATTGTGATTAAGATTTTTGTTTTTATTTTACCTCTCGTGTGGTACACCGGCTGAGATATTTTTATTTACCTCGTGTGGTACATCGCCCAGAGATATTTTTATTTTACTCGGTGTGGTGCATTGGCTGAGATATTTTTATTTTACCCCGGTGGTACACCGGCTGGACTAATTTTATATATGGATTTACGGTTTTTATCGTCATTGTCATTACAATTATAGTTTCTTTCTTGTGCATTTCTTAATTGTATTTTCATCTCATTATAGAGTTATTATCAGGTTTCAGTTTTTAGGATTCCAGGTTGTTACCATTCTCGTTATTCCTAGTTCAATTTTCTTGATTTCGCTTATGTTATAGTAAGTTTTTATCAATTATAGATTGCAGAGTTCCAGTTATATTTATCCTTTATATGTTTATGTGCCAAGTCAGTTATTATAGGATTGTTATCTCATGGTTACAGTTTCAGCCTTACATACTAGTACATTTCATTCGTGACCGACGCTCCCTTGCTTGGGCACCGTTCGTGCCATAGGTGTAGGTAGAGGTCGTGGATGGTCACCGAGTAGCGCTTTGGGGGAGATCAAATGATGGTTGGTATGCTCCTTCCTCTTGAGCTAAGGTTTAGTTATTTATGCTTGAGATTTGAGATGCAGTTATGGGTAGGTCGGAGCCCCGGTTCCGACCATCACTGGCTTTACTCTTAGGAGGCTTTTTGGACTTAGTGTGTACAATTATATCTCGCCTTTAGGCCTTGTCGGTTTATTGTTGCTTGGTTTAGCACACTATTTGCCTTTGGTTGCATTTCTTTACTTTTACCCATATTGCTGAGACCTTATGGGTCCAACTTTATTCTTCGCTTGATTGTGACAAATGGACCGGATGGCCTAAGTGCTACAGTTACGTATGTCATATAGCCGGCTTCTCGATCAACCATGAATTGAGTGCTAGTTGCGCTACTCCCGCTGGGGCGTGACACCAAAGGCCGGGAGGTGTAATTTAGGATATTAGCATTCTCATGTGGAAGTAGGAAGAGGTGAATATGTACTTCATTACAAGATTTCCTCATACTCGTCAATAGTATGACCCTATTTGGGTGGTGGTGGACAAGTTAACAAAGGCCGTACACTTTCTACCGCCAAGACCATGGATTCAGCGGATGATTATGCCAAACTGTATATTTAGGAGTTAGTTCCACTTCTTGGAGTGCCTTGTCTATTATTTTAGACAGTACTAGCTTACCTCCTAGTTCTGGCGGTCTTTTTAGAAGGGATTCTAGGGACTCAAGTCAAGTCAAAGATAGCCTTTCATCCGCAAATGGATGGCCAAGCCAAATGAATGATCCAAGACTATTGAGGACATGTTAAGGGTATGTGTTATGGATTTTCGCTGTAGTTGGGATGATTTCCTGATCGAGTTTTCTCATAATAACAGTTATCACTCTAGTATCCAGATGGCACCGATTGAGGCTCTTTACGGGCGAAGGTAGATCGCCCATCGATGGTTTGAGGTTGGTGCAGCCATGATAGACCGATTAGATTCATGAGGCCATGGTAAAGGTCTAGTTGATAAGAGACCGGTTGAAAATCGCTCAGAGTAGTCATAAATCATACGCTGGTGTAAGGAGAAGGGATCTGGAGATTGATGTGGCCGACTCGGTATTCTCAAAGTATCTCCCATGAGGGAGTGATGCGGTTTGAAAGAAAGGGAAAACTAAGTCCCCAGTATGTTGGCCTTCACCTAGTGGTGAGAAGAGTTGCTAAGGTGGCGTATGAGTTGATTTTCCATCAGAATTATCTTTCAGTACATCCCGATGTTTCATGTGTCACTTTTGAAAAAGTGTTTGGGAGATCCACTTTCAAAGGGTTCCGGTTGACAATATCGATGTAAAAGACAAATGCTTACGAAGAAGTTCCGGTGGAAATATTATCTCTTTCAAGTCCGTAAACTAAGGAATAAGGAAGTAGCCTCAGTTAAGGTTTTATGGAGAAACCAACATGTTGAGGGAGCTACGTCGAGGTCACGTATAAGATTGCTAAATACCCACATTTATTCTCTACTGCCTCGCTCGACTTGAGGTCTCCGTTTTACTCTATGAATCTATCTAGTTTTCATGTTCAATTCATGCGTGAAAGTTTCTTTTTATGTGTATGAATGTATGCGAAGAATGAGATCAGTCCAGCTATGTGTTATGGATCGGAGATAGCCATTCCATTAAAATTTCAAGTTAAAATGATTAGTATTTGAGTATGAAATTGTATGTCTCTATTATCTGCTTGTTCCTAACTTTCGAGGATGAATGTTCCCAAGGGGAGATATTGTAATACCCTCATAAGTGCATAGGAATGGACCTGAAAGTGAAAAAAATTAAAAACTACAAAAAAAATTGGGAAAAATATCTCGCGGGTCAAGTGCACGAATTGCGGGTGTCATACAATAGGTCGTTGTAATTCCAGTTGTGGTTAGGTTCAGGCTAGGTGACAATGTGAACCACTGGAGACATGACAACCTCATGGTCGTGGAAGAACCGTCTATCAGGTTACGAGTAACAGGCATCCTAACGGATCCGTTAGAGAAACCACGAGTCATTAGTTATGGTCATTCTTTGAGGTTAAGTTTTTCCAAAGGATCGACTTTGGGGAAACAATGACTAGTTGTTGGTAGTGACGAGTTATGGTGTGACTCGTTAGAAGATGTGATGCCAAAGTTCAGGGTGCAAACCACGGACGATGTAACGAGTTGTGGGTTGAAAGGACGGGTCATCCTGAGCATCCGCGGTTGGTTCAGAGAAGTCTTTCAAAGAGCCCATTCAACGAGAGGGACATGACGGTCGTTGATAGTTCCCACAACCCATTGGTGCTACCCGCGGTTCCATCCGTCCAGTTTTCAAGGCAGGTTCATTAAGGGGTATTTTTGACTTTTCATGATATAAGGTCCTAAACTACGTCGTTTTTGTCTTGGGAAAGCTGGTTTAAAGAAAATAATCCTTCCTAAACTCTTATTCATGCATGTAAGGATTATGATAGGTGTTCTAAGGGAGATCTCAAGATTTTCAATTTCAATTCTCCCACTTTCATTCTTGGGCTTCTAAGGAGGGTTAGAATTTCTGATAATCCTAAGTATGTAAGGTCTTCAATGGGTGGATTCTTCCACACCCATGTTCTACCGAATGATTTTACTCAAAATTATTAAAAACTCATGGGGTTTTGTAATTAATTGGTATAAAATTTAATGATTTAATTATGACCTTGTGATTTTGAAATCTTATCATAATCTACTGATTTTAATCATCTTTTGAGATCTAAATTGGATCATAATATTGCAGATTTTGGAATTTCTAAACAATTAGGCTTGATTATGTATGCCCCATGATGAAACGATTTATAATCCATTGATCCATTGATGTTTTCGACAAGCCCAACATGAATTAAGAATTGAAACTTGAATCTAAGGATGTTATCTATTGTGATCTTATTAAATTTAAGCTATATGCATGATCTACAAGTATGTATGTATTTTCTTAATCATGAATCATGTTTGGCCAACTCACTGGCCTTACCTCATGGCCAGATTATTTATCTACACGCATGCTTCTAATTATCATGATCTAACTAGCCATGAATTCATGCATGATATAATATGAGCACTATATACTTGTTTTGGGAGTAGTATCGAATACCGAGTAGGTTCGGGTTCACGTTAAGCCCTGCACTTCATGAACTACGTGCTGACCGTGAGGTATGTTGGGACTTTCATGTTTGTCCCCTGCCCAAATGGCCCTTTTCTCATGTGTGATCATTGATCACGAAAATAATATAGGTCCTGCGGATACGCTTTGGCAACTTAAATGAGTCGTGTTTTCTAAGATATTTGATACATTTTCATGTGATTTTATAAAAGTGAAGATAGCGCTAACCAACATGATTAGCTTTGTTTTGTAGGTTTTTGATGACTTTTGAGGAGCTAATTCAAGAGTTGGTGAAGTAGAAGCTTGGAGACGAAAGAAACACGCAAACGTCGGCAAAGAGTGAGGCTCCAAACAGCCTGGCCTGCGCGTCGGCAACGCATGCCACTGCAGGCAGGCTGCCCAGGTCAGCCCTGCCGTTGGCAACGTGCCACGGCAGGTGGCACCGCGACAGCCTTGTGCAATCTGCCGCTCGCAGCGTGCCACGCCGCCAACGCGGCAGTGGTGCTGCCAGGGTCGAGTTTCGGGGTGATTTCCAGAAAGCCTCCGTTGCTCGGGGCTGTGTCACGGAGGCAATGTTCGCGTTACACCGCGACACGCTAAGCTTGTTATTCGGGACAAATTTCTACTATTATAAATAGCACACTTAGGTTTATTTTCACAAATTCTGACTTGGTGGAGCAAGAACGTGGGTTACAGGCAGTTTTTGAGGACGAAATTCTTAGGGTTTTTCTCTATCTCTTTCTTCTTCCTTTTCAATTGTTTGTATGATTAACACTTGTTTAATGATGTTTAACTACAAATGAGTGGCTAATTCTCCTTCTTTGCCGAGGTTATGAACCTTTGTGTTGAAATGTAATTATTGATTGCTGGTTTATTTTTCTTTTCTTCCATGGTTGTTCTATTTAATTTTTGTTCTTACTATTACTAATGTCTGGCCAATGTTAGTGTAAACCAAAAAGTCTCGGTTTCACCCGAGAGGGCAAGAAATTGGAAAGTTGTGAATTAATAGGATATGATCTGTTCTGAGTTTGGGAAAATTGTGAATTGATTGGCCTTGTGATAAGATCTGAAAGTCGTATTATGTGTGAACATTTTATAGCCAGAACTTGAACCCTTCTATCACGAAAATGTAGGTGGAAGGATTCATGATTCTAAGTTGGGTTAAATACGAGAGTTTTAATCCATGTGCATAAGTTCCGACTAGCAACCGGAGGAAAGACAAACCATGTACATCAATAGTTCATTTCTTTACATGTTCTTTGTAGCCTCAGCATGCTCTCATTCATAGTTCAGATTCAACTGATAGATAGTTTTTTTTTTTTAGTATAAAAATATTTTCCAAAATATAAAAACTCTTTTTACACCGTTGTCATCACCGTTATAGTTTTAGTAAATTAACATTTGAAAAATGTTTTACCCCATAGTCCAGTCCCTATGGGTTGGACATTCCGGTTCTTAAAAGAGTCACTATATTACTTGTACGACCCGCACACTTGCGGGCTCATCAAGTTTTTAAGTACCGTTTGCCGGGGACTTGGCAATTGGCAAAATTTTTTCTTAAGTGTTAGTTAACGACTCTATACAAGCGTTTTGACAACGTGTTTTTAATTTTATTTTATCTTTAAAAAATATTTTTGATTGTTTTTGGATACCCTTCTTGACATGACATCTTGGAACATAAATGGTTTAAATGGTGAATACTCATACTTTGATGAGTCTTGTCTGAATTTCGGAGGACACCACTTGTGGCAACACTATAACACGCAATATATGTGGTGGTCAAGATGGCCATTGGGATGGCTGTCCTAATGCATACTCCCATCCCCCAAGCCCCTACTATGATCCTTCTGTTGTTTTTTCTAAATATAGGCATGATGAAAATGAGGACTTGGGACGCCAAGCTCAAATAGAAGACATGCTAAAACAGATGCTTGAGCAAACAGAAGCAATGAAGGAGGCGATGGAAGAAGTGAGAATTCAAATTAGAAGAGAATGGAGCGACTTAAAAAGGATGAGCTTTAAATTCACGGAGATGATTGCTGGAGGCTGAAGCTTGTGACAAATTGCAGGTAACAGTTTTAGGCGATACTCAAGAGGAACTACAAGAAAAGACAAAAGGGGTGAATTTTTGGATGAAGCTCAACAATTAGAATCTCTTGAGAGTCCCCTGCGGATGGGCCAACACTTATGGAAAAACCATTCATGGGAGAAGAGATAGAGTATAAAACCATTTGACACTACCGGAGAGATAGATGTTGATGCGGGAGAAGAGGTATACGAGTAAGGGGGTCAATTGCATTGCCAGCTTCAAAACCAAGGTGCATTGGACTCACTCGGCGCATTTCTCTACCTTGAGTTTTGTGGACGACATTGAAATAGGAGTCTTCCAAGCTTGTAGAGAAATGTCTAGAGGAGGACCAAGCCCCGTACATTTTGAAATTTGCTGATTATAATGGACAAAATGATTTCACTTACTTAAGGACCAATAAACATCAAAGGCTTACATTTATTGCTTGTCCTTACAATTTTTCACCACCCACCCCGGGAGCATAAGAGGAAATTAGAGAAGAAATTAGGGTGAGATTCATATCCTAAGGTGGAGGAAAAGCTGTGAAACTGGGATATCACCGTGTCACGACGTAAAATTAGGCGCTTCTTGGGGGAGGCAACCCAAGGGCAACACCATGGGTACCATTTAATTTCTATTTTTATTGATTTTATTTTATTTTTCATTTTTGTTGTTTTTGTGGAAAGTTAAGCACAGATGAGGGGAATTCTGAGTACTCCGTGAAGGAGGAAGCCAATGCCAAAGTGGAAGAGAAAAGTGGGGTGAACACCCACTTGTGCAACTTTGAACGAAAGCATGTTGCTGGCTGCAAGCCTAAAGGCTCCCAGGGAGTATTTCTCACCCTTGTAAATATTAATTTGATGCTATGAGGACATAGCATGATTTAAGTGTGGGGTGAGGGAGATTTCAAGGAAATTTCAAAATTTCGTGCTTAACAAATTGTAGGTGAATGTAATGCTTGTGTGAAAAGATTGAAGAAAGTTGAGAAATTTTTTTTTATGAGTCAAGCATGAATTCATCACCCGTTGGTTTTTCTTATCGGTTCTTTTCCCAACTGGGGTCTTTGAACCGAAGAATAAAATTTTTATTTTTTAATTTTTATTTTTTTTTATTTGTCTCGTATATAATGTTTAGTCATAGTTAGAGACTCAAGTTTCCGAAGATGGATGGATGACGAACGCCTTGAGGAAAATTAGTCAATAGGTTTTGGGTTTTGAACTCATAGCTAATTGATGCTTGATATTCTTTTTATGTGTTATGAATGATTGTAAGATGCAAGTATATTAGTGTTGAAGCATGCCAGTTTATAACTTTGTTTGAGACACTTAGGCTCTTGAATTTGACTCGATATGATTGAAGCTTAATTTTAAATTCTTGTGATTAGCCGAGCAAGAGTCTCGCCGAATGTGTCTTGGAATTGAGCATGTGCAATGAGTGTAAGGTTTTTTGAGTATTCTGTGTTATTGTGGAATGTCTAGAACTTTCCTGGTGTGTTTATAAAACGAAATGAAGGATGTAAATTGTAGGAGATGATGTAGGCATTTCTTTGGAATTAACCTAATCTTTATCCTCGTTTTTACCTACCTTGAGAAATTAATCCTGGGTAAGCCCCGTTGAGCCCTCGGCCTATTCTTTGATAGCTGCAACATAAGCCTAAACCTTATCTTTCATTAACCTTGAATTTGACCCAAAGCTCCTAAGCGCTTGAAGAAGAAAAATCTGAAAGAAATAAAGGAGGAGGAAAATGAAAAGAAAGGGAAAGTGGAAGTTGGTAAAAGTGAGAAAGGTCAAAGGTGCACTTTTTGTGAAAATGGTTGATTGTTAGTAAGGAGTAAGAAAAACAAATGTAATGAAAAATAATTTATACAACTCCTTACTAATGAGCTAAAAGTGCCTAAAAGAAATGGGGGAACAAAAGAGGAAAAAGAAAACTACCAAGGAAAAAGGAAAAGTAAGAGAAGGGAAGTTCACAATGAGGGAGTGATGTATAGAAAGCGCTTAGGGAAGATAGTCACTATTACCGATCACAAATAGTACCTACCTACACCTCGGAAGTTACATTACAACCTAGAAAAGTCCTAATTGATCTTACATTCATACATCCTCAAATTAGTGGAGTACAACACTAAAGGCAAGCTTATGGGTCATTACATGATGCATGTGAATTCTTTGTGAGAGTGAGTGAAATTTTATTTATGTACCCACACATGTTGGATATAAAAAGTGTTTTTGCGTGTGAGATTGGGTAACTCTCTTTTCCGTGAGGGCACATGTTTAATGAAGGATAAAATTCATGTGGGATTTCTTAATCAGTTGATTTGCATGAGGTTGCTTCGATTGAGAGTCGATTCTTGAGGTTAAGAAGTCTTAACATAGTTGTATTTCATTTCGTTGATCAAAGCGTGCATGCTTTATTTTTAGCTTGTATCTTAAATAATCATCATAGCCGTAATTTGAATTATCTTACTAGATTAGTTATGTGTGAGTCATTTTTCATGAGATGTAAAAAGGTTGTTCGAGGACGAACAAGACTTTAAGTGTGGGGCTGTGATCACGGGAAATAATATAGGTCCCGTGATACGCTTTACAACTTAAATGAGTCGTGTTTTCTAAGATATTTGATACATTTTCATGTGATTTTATATAAAAGTGAAGATAAGTGCTAATCAACATGATTAGCTTTGTTTTGTAGGTTTTTGATGACTTTTGAGGAGCTAATTCAAGAGTTGGTGAAGTAGAAGCTTGGAGACGAAAGAAACACGCGAACGTCGGGTAAAGAGGAGTGCCCAAAACAGCCCGCCCGTCGGCAACGTGCCACGGCAGTGTTAAAGCCAGGTATCACCGCCAGTGTTGGCAACGTGCCACGGCAGGGTGGCACCGCGACAGGCCTTGTGCAACGCTGCTCCCCCGGCAGCGTTACATGCTGCCAACGCGGTGGTGCTGCCAGGGTCGAGTTTCGGGGTGATTTCCCAGAAAGCTCTCCGCTGCTCGGGCCGTGCTCACGAGGTACGTTCGCGTTACACCGACACGTTGCTTGTTATTCCGGGACAAATTTCTACTATTATAAATAGCACACTTAGGTTTATTTTCACAAATTCTGACTTGGTGGAGCAAGAACGTGGGTTACAGTAGCTTTTGAGGACGAAATTCTTAGGTTTTTCTCTATCTCTTTCTTCTTCCTTTCAATTGTTTGTATGATTAACACTTGTTTAATGATGTTTAATCCACAAATGAGTGGCTAATCCTTCTTAAGGAGTTATGAACTTTGTGTTAAATGTAATTATTGATTGCTGGTTTATTTTCTCTTTTCCATGGTTGTTCTATTTTAATTCTTGTTCTTACTACACAATGTCCGGCCAATGTTAGTAAATCCAAAAAGTCCGTTTCACCCGAGAGGGCAAGAAATTGGAAAAGTTGTGAATTAATAGGATATGATCTTTTCTTTGGCTTGGGAAAATTGGGAATTGATTTACCTTCAGGATAGAAATATACCTGAAAGTCGTATTAGTCATGTGTGGAATCGGTTTTGTATAGCTAGAACTTGAATTCCTTCTTATCACGAAAATGTAGGTGGAAGGTTCATGATTCTTAAGTTGCTAAATATGAGAGTTTTAATCCATAGGCATAAGTTCCGACTAGGCAACCGGAGGAAAGATAAACCATGTACATCAATAGTTCGTTTGTTTACATGTTCTTTGTAGCCTCAAGATGCTCACATTCATAGTTCGATTCAACTGGATAGATAGTTTACTTAGTATAAAAATATTTTCCAAAATATAAAACTCTTCTTTACACTGTCATCATTGTTATAGCTTTAGTAAATTAACACTTGAAAAGGTTTTACCCCGTAGTCCAGTCCTTTGGGTTCGACATTCCGGTTCTCTAATAGAGCCACTATATTACTTGTACGAATTCGCATAATTCTGCGTGGCTCATCAATCATGCCTTTCATGGTTCCTACCTCTGAAAGGTACGAACACCTCCCACTAGGTTACAGGTTGGGCTTCATGTGTGCTCTTATGGGGTATGTAGGTTAAGAGAATCTTCCACTGTTCCTCATGATTTATGCATGTTATGAATATGTATTTTGGTTCAATACATGTTAAATAAAGCTCATCTCTTATAATTATGATTACATTTGCATTATGAATATCTTGAAAACCTTGAGCCCTATATTATATTATGATGTTTATGATTCGAGCATAATATCCTACTCTTATGATCATTTATGAATTTTATATGTTTTAAATTTTTAAGTATTAATTTAATAAAAAATCATACATATATGTAAATTTCCTTTTCCTAGTTTAAGTATTTTCAAGTATGTTTATGATACAGGTCCCAGTTCTCAGGCTCATCATTACCCATAGATAGATTCAAATTTGCTCTCAGCCGCATCGGGTGAGTCCTCATGTCTGAGGGTCATGTTCATATTCTATGTTATTTGTTTAGTTTCTTGGATGTTGGATTAGTTGGGAGTCATCCCCCATCAATCCGTCCTTCAAAAGCTTAGAAGCTTATCGTACCACAAGTTGTATTCTCACAGTATTGTATAAGTCTAGTAACGTTTTTCCTTTATGCTATGTTATGATTACGTTCGTTATGCTAAGTCTTCGCCCATGTGATTAGTCAGATGTGTGATCATGCCATGGGTTGACTTGGGGTCTCTTGGGGCTCCTGGTCCCGTGTCAACGATCTGGGTGTATGTTTGGGTCATGACAAATGCCTCGAACGGGGCCATCTGAATACTAGATTTGTAACCGTTGTTGTATGCAACCCATGAGTTAGGTGATCATCCCAACTATCCTTGAAATCAATCACTTACACCTCAACATATCATCCAAAGTCTGAAAAGTCCACTCATCCTAGCCATCTGTTTGGGGGTAAAAAATTGTGCCGAGCTTGACCTCGAAGTACCAAGTCCTTTCCGAAAAGACTTCCAAAAATGTGAGGTGAACTGAGTACCCCTACCTAAAATGATGGAAAAGTGAACTGCATGCAGTTTGACTAACTCCTGGATGTACAATTTAGCATAATCCTCCGCTGGAGTTTGTGGTCTTAATCGGTAGGAAATAAATTGACTTAGTCATTTAGTCTACAACCACCCAAATTGAGTCATGTTGTTGGCGCATATGAGGTAGACTTGTAAGGAAGTCCATGTCCACTCTTTTTCTCACTTCGAAGTAGGAATGCTAATATCTAGAGTCATACTCTAGGTATCTTACTTCAACCTTGACTCCATGACAATTTGGACACTTAGCCACGTATTCGCAATGTCCTTTCTTTATGCCATTTCATCGTAGACTTCCGCAAATCAAGCTACATCTTAGTGGCACTGGGTGGATTGAGTACCTGGTGCCATGAGCTTCCATTAGTATCCGCTACCTTAAATTGTCAACATCAGAACACACAACCTGCCCTTGGTAATGGAGCACACCATCTCCTCTTTGGAGAACGCTCTACCTCTTTCCTTTGGATCGTTCCTTTAGCTTAAGTAGAATTGCATTCATCCTCGCTTTTGACTTAATCCCTCCACCACCAGGAGTATTTTGACCCACTTTGGGCTCAACTCCATATTTGCTAAATCAACCAACTTGACCCCTAACAGCAAGTATATGAATATCCTTATCTAGTTCCGTGATATCTTTATCCGTATACAATACTCCCCTTAGTGAGGGCATTGGCCACTACATTGGCCTTTCTCGGGTGATACGGCACACTCATGTCATAATCCTTTAATAATTCTAAGCATCTTCTAATGCAGATTCAGGTCCTTCTAAGTGAGCACATATTGTTAGCTCGTGGTCGTAAGTAAAAACATCCACATAAACACCATAAATGTAGTTCCTCCAAATCTTCAAGGAAAATACTACTATTGCCGGTTCAAGATCACGAGTCAAATAGTTCTTCCCATGAACCTTGAGCTATCTGGAAGCATAAGCTATGACTTTACCATGCTGCATCAGAACACTACCAAGGCCAACTCTGGAGGCATCATAATAGATCACAAACCCATCTAAACCTTCTCTGCATTTAAAACTAATTTACCGCTAATGTCTACCGTTTTTACTTATCCAAAACGTCCAGATCGCTGCAAAATTAAATATGATCTCTTTCCATACCTCACAAGAAACATCTAGTTCTGGGTCTACTTGGAAGCCTCGCGAACAATCTCACCACTCCCCGAGCGGCCGTAGTGAGTCGAGCCTCACCTCGAAAGCTCTCTCACATACATCAAAGCCACCGAAACTTCACCTCTTTGAGTTAGTCTAGTCAGAAGAAGAGACAATGGAGGAGAAACCTTCTACGAACCATCTATAATAACAGGCTAGGCCCAAGAAACTCCTTATACCTAATGGAGAGATGGGTTTTTGCCGCTCTTGACTATCACTATCTTTTGAGGATCCTCCTAAATACGCTCACTAGAGACCAAATCACAAGAAATGCAACTGATTTCAGCCAGAATTCACACTTGCTAAATTTTAGCAAACAACTGACGGTCCTGCAGTCTGCAACACTCCATCCTCGATGGTCCGCATGCTACTCTTCTTCTAGAGTAAACTAGAATATCATCTATGAAGACAATAATGAACATGTCCAAGTACAACTTGAATACCCTATCCATTAGATCCATAAAAGCTATAGGAGCATTGGTTAGTCCAAAAGACATAATTACGAAATTTGTAGTGACTATACGAGTTCTGAAGGCTATTTTCGAAATTTCACATTCTTACCCCGAGTCGTATCTTTGATCTGAGATCTACCTTGGAAAACAAGTATTTCTGAAGTTAATTGAACAAGTCACCAACTTGGTAGAGGATACTTGTTCTTGACTGTGACCTTATTCAACTAGCGATAGTTTGCACACATTCTTAGTGTACCATATTCTTTCACATGAATAGGACCGGGGCACCCACGGAGAAAAATTAAACCGATGAAGCCATTATCTATAAGGTTATTCAACTATTCATTTAACTTCCTTTTAAGCTCAGTTGGAGACATTTGTAAGGAGAAATTGAGATAATCTGGGTATATAGAAGAAGGTCCATGCTATGTCTATTTTTCTTGCTCTAAGGGACTCGGGAAGGTTTTTGGGAAATACATTCGGGAACTTATTTATAACAGGAATTGACTAAAGTATCGGGGTCTCAAAACTAGAATCTTTGGCCCTAAATAAGTGATAGATGTACCCTTTTGCGATCATTTTCCTAGCTCTTAAGGTATGAGATGAACCGACCGTTAGGCACCGATGTACTACCCTTCCATTCTAGGACTGCTCATTAGGAAACTCAAATCTTAACGACCCTAGATCTGTAGTCAACTGAGGCATAACAAGAATGTAACTAGCCTATGCCAAAGATTAGGTAAAAGTCGACCATATTTAGCGCTATTAGATCAATTGTGATGACATTTTGTATTACTATGACTGGACAATTTCTGTACACCCGGCTAGCTCTAACTGATTCACAACTGTAGTAGAGACTCGAAAATGGGTCTCGAGAGAATTCTTGGCCTAACATCAAACTAGACAGTTGATGTGCTATGATTTTACGGTAGTTTAGACTCTTAAAACAAAGAAACTTTGTACATTCCCAGTATGTTTATGTATATATGATGCGTTTGTGTTGAATGTTGCAGGAAAACACGCTCGGAATGGGAAATAGTCTAGGTAAGGCATAAAAGGACTGAAATGCAGGCTTCTAGGCAGTCATGTTGTTGTCTCAAAGCACGACTTGTGCCTGGAGTCGTTGGGAGAAGATCAAGTTTTAATGTTGAAGAAGTGAAAAGTACCCTAACGAAGTTGAAGGCACGACTCATTGTATCTCGGTAACAAAGTCATTAATGACCAGCCATGAAGATCGGGAAGAGGATTTCAAAAATACCCAGTGAAGGCAACAATAGATGTAACGAGTTATCATATGATGGGACGACTTGTCAGGAGAGAATTTGTAGGATCCGTCAGGTACTAGCTTCGGAGAATCATGACCACGAGGCCTATCACTCAAAATCTAGTCGACGAAATGCTAGGTGACCCATTATACAACTGGGCCTACTATCGAGGATGGATGATTTTCACTGATCACGACACGTTGGGAGAACCAACGAGTCGTTACTTGGCCCATTATCCATGCCTTCTAATTGAATCCAAGTTTAGTTAGACTATGATTTGTTTGGGATTATAAATACAATTTTTAGGTTTATTTCGACCACAAGTATTTTACCAACTTTTAGGAGGATTCTATGTTGTTAATTAATTTTTCTTGTTCAAGAAATTTTTTTTGTAATCTTGTTCTTGGATTTTGGAATCAATCAACATTGGAGTTTTGTTCATCGGTTTTGAAGTTTTATTCAATTCACGTGGTTTTCTTCTACGAAATTGTAAGTTACAATTATGATTTCTTCTATATTTTTGTGATTGTGATACTTCAAACACAAATAGATAAAACCTATTACTAGGGTTGTGGGAACCATGATGAATTAACACACATAGGTAAAACACTTAGTGATTCTTGAATGGGCTTAATGCATGTATTGTTTTTCCTTCGTTTTAATTATTTCTTAACGGCTGAAAATGTTGGAACTTGCCTTGTTCTTACTTTTCTTACCGGATCAAGGAGTAGTGAATGGGAAAAAGGATTAGTAATGGAGATTTGAGACTATCAACCCTCATCTAATATCTTGAACTTGTCCGGAACAGCTAATCCGATATTAAGGTATGGTTAATTAAGAATACAATCTATACGGATTCAAGTTACGTGGTGATAATCATCTAGATAGGGGGACCAACCATTTCCGGTGAACCGAACTTACCAATATTGCATAAACACCGAAATAGATCACTAGTGTAAAAGCCTTGTGGTTATGAAGTCTAGGGGAACACAATCCTAGTCAATTTGTTGATTGAATACAAACCAAAATTGATTTAAACATCTAGTAGTCTTTACTCTTGTGCATCATTTTAGTTCTTTCCCCTAGGAAATAAGTAATCTGATAGTAATAGTTAATCACATTAACTCAAGTTCTTTCCATATTACCTATGGGATCGACTCAATCTTTGTTAGTTCTTATATTTGACATCAACCGCTTTATATCTCAATTGCAAGGTGTAATCTGGGCGACATTAATTTTTGGCGCCGTTGCTGGGGAATACGACTAAGGTTTTTGTTAATTGTGTTTGCTTACCGTTGGTTCTTATTTCATTTTATTTTTCTTTTTGCTGTTTTTGTTTTTAACAGGTCCTAGGTTTTTGCATGCCTAGTAATTAGGAGTTCAAAGAAAATCCTTGGTTCAAATCGATTACGAACTTGAGCAAACACTAAGAAATCAAAGAAGAATGGCCAACATACAAGAGCAAGTAATAGTAGACCAAGCTATAGAGAGAATCTTAACAGGAACAAGCTTGGGATAGAGATCGTGAGTTAGCTAGTGTTGCTAAAGAGAAATGCGTAGCTTCCAAAGTAGAGCGAAAGGTGAAGGAACAAAGGTCCAGAACAACGAGACATCAGTATTTCTGATGAGGATGATGATGCTGATATTGACGAAGCCGATACAACTACAACTATTATCCCTCCCCTTTTTCCTGTAAAAGTTTGATATTACTAATGCTATAATCCAACTCGTTAAATGCTACCACCAAGGCGGTGGCTGATAGCGTGTGTGTCTAGAGGATCATTCATGAGTCACACTTATGTGGAGGCTGTTGAGTTACTTCTACCGTAATCACCAAAACCAAGCGCACATGGCACATAAGAGAGTCGGAGATTCCGCCTGGTTCTTTTGCGGTAGGTATGTCTGTAGAACAGAGCAGAAAGGATGGAGTATGAGATCAAGAAATTGCTGAGATAAAGACCACAATGGGGCTGCTTGCTAAGCATTTGATGGGAGCCGGAGCAGAAAAAGTGGGAATGCGGGTTCTTCGCAAAGGCCCCGAGAAATGATGGAGGCAAATTTGAATCTCGAGAAGGAAGCTAACTATCTAACTGATCAAGGGGCGGGTTTTCGGACAAACACCCAAGAGTCTAACCAAGACTCTTGGAGTCAAGGTCAAGGGAACCAAGGTTGGAACTATTATAGGGATAACAATTACAACTGAGGCCAATACAGAGACAATGGAGACTGGAAGAAGCGTTGAGGAGTACAAAGAATGATAGAAACGGTCTCAGATAAGTTCCTCCAAGGAACCGTGAGCTAGAGTCTAGTGGTTCAAGGGTGGAAGAAATGTTTTCCAAGGTACTTAAGCAGATGGAGGCAACAAATGGCCATTTCAAGGAGCTCCCGCTGATATTTAAAAGGAATCGAAAGGTGGAATCACATGCCATGGCAATTAAGCAGATTGAGCAACCGAAGCCAGCACCGTTGCGATGAACCAGAGTGCGTAAAGGCACACTTCCCAAGAACATAGTGCAAAATTCAAAATGACAGTCATTGCATGCGATCACCACTAGGGAGTGGGAAGGCAATAGTTGATCCTCCGAGGCCGGTTGTGACTGATGAGACCGAAGAGCCTATATTGATTAATGATGATAAGATGGCAGATTCCGAGGACCAAAATTTGGTTGATAATTCAGTGGTGAAGACTGCTCCTAGTAATGCAAAGGAGCATCGAAGTACTCAGAAGGAGAAGGAGGCACAACAAAAGTTCACACTGATCTCAGGACCTCCTCCCCCTTTTCCACAAAGCCAAGCTGAAGAAAAAGGACGAAGATGGGAAGTACCACAAGTTCATTTCATGTTGAAATAGTTTGTGAACGTCCCATTAGTCGAGGCACTGGAGTAGACTCCTCAGATATGCTAAATTCATGAAGGCACCTGTCACCGGGAAGAGGATTGTAAGCTTTGAACTTGTAGATAATTTGTACCATCGTAGTGCAATAGCATCCCATTTTCTTGTTCGAAGAAGGAAGACCCTGAGCATTCACCATACCGTGCACTATTGGAGCATTTAACTTGCTATGTGCTATGATTTGGGAGCTGGGGTATTAACTTGATGCTGCAAGCAGTGTTCAGACAGCTTGGGCTTTTTCACGACCCGAACGGAGGCCTCTAATCAGAGACACCTGGACAAGGGACCAAGAGACCCCAAGTCGACCCATGGCATAAGCATACATCTATTTCAATCAATAAATAGAGGAACGATAATATAAAACTCAACAGAAGTCTAACTCAACGTCACATCAGAATAAGCATCTAAGCTAACACATACATAAGTCCGAAAGCTCTCTAACTGGATGAGTTGATGGGACAATACCCCTACTAACTCAACAATACTGCAGTTGAAAATACATAAGGAAACTGAAAGGCTATCCCTCGAAGGATGAAGAATTACCAACAAGCAGGTGCTAAATCCCGACAACTGACTAAGATCGAGGCTGAGCTCGGGGAGGCCGGGTCCCGTATCAAGGAGATGATACAACATAGAAAGTATGCGGTCAGTAAGTGAAATGTACCGAGTATGCAAGGTAAGTAAAACTGATTAAGTAAAGTAAATCACTTAAAAACATTTCATAACATATTCATCATCTTTCAATATGAGAGGAAGGATTACATGCATTCTTTCTAAAATCATAACCTTTTATAAAATGAAATGCATATTTCATTACATCATAACTAACTCGAATGGCTTAAGGTTGAAACATATATTTATAAGTAAAGCTGAGCAATGAGCTTCAAACCTTCTTTTTAGAACATGCATGAGTAGAATAATAACCATGAGTAATGAATATGCAAATCTAATTTTTTATAGACAATGGGAGTCTTGTCACTTAACCGACATACCACGATAGAGCTTCGACTATCACACTCAAGTGGGCAGAGCTATTCAAAACCTTGCTAGGGCTAAGGACACTACCATGATATCGATATCAAGTTCATGGGCCATTAGGGCCGGAGATACCTACAAGAGAGTGTGTCCCAATAATATAATAGTATCAACCCACGTTGGCGCGTAGTTTTGGGCATAGGTGATTGACCCTTAGCCCGCTCGTTGCTAGACTCTTCTCCCAAAAACATGCAATGCTCTATATTGTATATAACGAAGCTGAACATCGTCTATAGATCTAAGTTTCGCATGAAATGTGCGTACCCTAAATACGGTGAAATGGAAGTTACCACGTCTGTTGACAAAGATTGACACGAAATCATGCATAAACTCGACATCGTATGAAAACGAAGCTCATCAATAATACACATCTCAATTGGATTCATGCATATGAGAAGGTTTATTTCGAAAAATACCACAAGCTCAAAGAGGGATGGCATTTCTCCAAAACCATGTGGTAAGCTTAATTTAGAGATACTACAATATTATACTCGATATAAGGGCCTTTCCAAAAAATTTATCATGCTTGGACCTGGCCAATTTATTTTAAAAAACAATATCATAATCATGGGCAGCTTTAGAAACATGCTTTTCATTATACATTCATCATTATTCTATTCTTGCATGAACTTCTCTTCCATGGGAATTTAATTTCATAATTTAGAAAACATGATTTGGATTGAAAATAATTTAAAATCTGCCCAAGCTTCACAATTCATCAATAGAAACATAATCAAATTATACCCATGTATAGAAATTGAAGAATTATGCAATTTTTTATTTTTTTACCTTAGTTAATTTTATAATTTAACACTAATTGCTTGGAATTGGGCATGGGTGGGAATGGAGACACCCACTCATAACCCTACGTACCTTGAACGGATATTGGTCCAAATACTTTCCCGACAACCAAGGTGAGTTCCAATGGAAGACCTTGAAAACTTGCTCTAAATCACCTCTTCAACCTCTCAAGATTGCACGCATGGAGGGAATAATCGAGAATAGGTTTTACCCTCTTAAAACCCTCTAAAACGAGCCTTAAATGACGTAGTATAGCCTTATAAGAATAACGAAAACACCCTTACTAATTATGTAAAAAACTGCTCTCTGTGACCAAACAACGACCACCCAATGGGTCATTGGAGGATACCACGATCCGTGGTATCTGTTTGTGCTATGAACTATTGAGACTTGCTTCCGTAATCCGACAAAGGATGGACATGATGAATCGTTCTTCAAGACAACAGGTCGTTACATCGATCATTGTTTCCCTTTCACAAAAGCTGAACCTTCTTACCACGAGCCATGACCCATTCTATGCAATTTTCTATTTCAAAGGCTACTTTTAACTCCCGGGTCTATTCTCGCGCTGTGGTATTACTGTGCTTGGGAGCCTCAAACCACTGGGACAATATGGCTTCTTGATGGTAGATCGTACGGTGAAGAATCCAGTGGAAATTTATATGATGTTCTAGTGAAGGTGGAGTTCTCTTTTATATTTCTGGCCGATTTTATCATTCTAGACTGTGAAGTTTTTTTGAGGTCCCCATTATTTTGGGGCTTACCAATCCTCGCAAATGCACGTGCTCTTTGTAGATACGGAGCATCGGACAACTCCACCTTTGGTTGAACAATGTGAGGAAGTGACATTTAATGTATGATGATCTATGAAGCAACTAAATGATATGAGAGGGAGGTTTCAGTAATTGATGTTGGCGGAACCTAAGTTCCCATTATGCCTATGGAGAGTTATTGATTCCGGATGACTTAGCAGCAGTCTTGATGAATGTTGGTTCCGAGGAGAACCATGCAGGTCAGGAGATAGTTACTCACTTGCTGATGGGGTCATACAATTATGCTTCAAAGAAGATTGATATTTTTACTGAAGAATTAGGTGACCCCACTAGACAATCCATCTATTGAGGAGCTCCCTCCGATATTGGTGCTCAAAGAATTTTCGCCTCATTTGTAGTATGTATTTTGGGAACCGATAACACTTTATCGGTTATTGTTGCAGCTGACTTGAGGAAATGGAAAGGAGGCTTTTGGTCTCCATTTTGAAGAGATATAAAAAAGTACATTGGGTGGACCATTGCAGACATTATTGAAATCCCCACCGGTATTCGCACTACAAGATCCAATAGAACCGATTGTATTTTTGAGCACTGATCATTAGCATAGGCTGAATCCACCTATGCAAGAGGTGGTCAAGAAGGAGATTATCAAGTGGTCGAATGCAGGTGTGGTTTACCCTATTGTAGATAACAAATGGGTGAACCCCTTAGTGTGTACCGAAGAAGAGAGGAATCACGGTGGTCCCAAATGCTAACAAATTCGTCTCCTAAGACCGTAAATACCGGTTGGAGAGTATGCATGGACTTACAGGAAGTTGAACCATTGGACACAAAAGATCACTTTCCTCATGCCATTCATGGACCAAATGTTAGACCGACTTGCAGGCAGAGGATGGTACTATTTCTTTCTTGATGGTTAGTCTGTGTGGTACAATCAAATTTCTATATTCCCCCAAGACCAAGAGAATACCACTGCTCACTTGTCCATATGGTACATTTTCTTTTAAGAGGATGCCGTTCGGGTAATGTAATGCACCCGCCACTTTTCAACGTTGCATGATGTCCATATTTTTTTACATGGTGGAAGATATCATTAAAGTCTTTATGAATGGCTTTTCGATGGTGGGGTGATTCATTCAAGATTGTTTGGCCTGATTGAGCAAGGTGTCATGAAATGGCTGGAAGAGACCAACTTCTTGGGTGCTTAATTGGGAAAAGTGTCATTTCATGGTCAAAGAAGGTATAGCAGTTAGGCCACAAAATTTCTAGTAAGGGTATTGAGGTGGATCAGGCAAGATCAAGGTAATTGCTAGTCTACCACCTCTAATTTTTATGAAAGGTGTTTGAAGCTTTTTGGGTCATATAGGGTTTACGTAAGATTCATCAAGGACTTCTCCAAACAACACATCCTTTGTAAAATTCTCTTGAGAAGGAGGTGAAGTTTGTTTTGGATGAGGCATGTCTAAAGGTGTTTGAATGCCTAAAAGAGAGATTGACCACTGCCCCGACATAGTAGCACCTCGACTTGTCTTGACCATTCGAGGTCACATGTGATGCTAGCGGAGTGGCCCTGGGAGCTATGTTGGGTCAAAGGCGTGAAAGGATTTTAAATCCTATTTATTATGCTAGCAAGGCTTTAAATGCAGCTCAGAAATATTACACAGTGATAGATCGGGAGTTGTTGGCTGTATTTTTTGAATTTGAGAAGTTTTGGGCATACTTGGTTGGAACTATGGTAATAGTCCATACGTATTTCATGCAAATTTTTAAGATATATGATGGAAAAGAGGGATGCCAAACCATAGTTGATTCGATGGGTTCTGCTGCTACAAGAGTTCGAGTTCGAGGTAAAAGACCGAAAAGGAACTAAAAACCAGGTGGCGGATCACTTATCAAGATTGGAACCTAATGCAACACACGAGATAGAGCATGACATAGATGATGATTCACAAACGAGCAGGTTTTAGTGGCCTCACAAGATTTCATCCCATATTTGCAGACTTTGCTAATTATCTAGTGCGAGTGATGCTGTACTGATCACGGCCTTTTCACCAGAGGAAGAAGTTTATGTCCTGACGCGGCCAAGTTTTTCTAGGATGAGCTCTACTTATTTTGCATATGTTCTAACAATGGGGTGATTCAAAGATGCCTGCCCGAGGTATAGATGCTTATATACTAGAGGCCTACCACTCATCTCTTATTTGGGGTCACCACAGCGGATCTGCACAGCCCACAAGATTTTGCAATGTGGGCTATTGTCCAACTATTCACTAGGATGTGCATGATTTTGCAAAGGCTTGTGATGCATGCCAAAGTCAAGGAGACATATCGTGGAGGCTTGAGCTTCATCTTACTCCCATCCTGGTCATTGAGTTATTTGATGTGTGGGGCATTGATTTCATGGGCCCATTTGTGAGCTCAAACGGGATGAAATACATACTCAAGGTCGTTGACTATGTTTAAAAATGGGTGGAAACAAATGTGCTTCAAATAATGAAGGGAAGAGTGTCACATCATTCTTGAAGTGGGAATATATTTAGATTCGGGATTCCCGTGAGCCATCATTAATGATGGGGGTTCACACTCTGTAACCGATTGTTTCATTCTTTATTGGAAAAATATGGGGTAAAACACAAGGCGACACTCTATCATCTGCAGTCTAGTGGGTAGGTTGAAGTCACAAACTGGGAGATTAAGACCATGTTGGCGTAAGACTGTAATGCTAACCGGATAGATTGGGCAAGGAGCTAGAGGGATGCTTTATGGCTTATTTTCCGGCCTGCATTCAAGACTCCTATAGGTATGTATCTATATCAGCTTGTTTAAGGGAAAATCATGTCCTCCGGTTGAACTGGAGCACAAAGCTATGTGGATGCTCGCTAAAGCTGAATTTGGATTGGAACAAAACCGTGAACCCGAGGCTTCATTAGTTGAATGAGCTAGATGAATTTCATTTGAAAGCCTGTGATAATTTTGAAATTTATAAACTAAGAATGAAAACTTCATGTCCGAAAGATCGCAGAAGAGAGAGTTCAGTCCGTGACATGGTGTTACTATTCAATTCTAAGTCATTCCCCTCGCGTTCCTCGGCAAGTTAAAGTGTAAATGACTGGGCCTTTGCGAGTGGTTCAAGTATCTCCAAGGAAATTGAATCAGAAAATCATAAAGGAAAGCGGTTTAAAGTTACTCGGCAACCGGTGAAAGCCTGGGGAGAAGCGAAGAGGGCCAAAGCTGGAGGGATCTCTCGCTCGGGTGAAGTCCGGAGTAACCCAGGGACTTGCATCGTGCTGCGACATTAAATCAGGTGCTGCATGGGAGGAAACCCATGGAGGTGTTTTGTTGAAGTCGTGCAGTCAAAATACCCGCATCGCGTCGTGACGCAAATCAAGCGCTTCTTGGGAGGCAACCCAAGTTGTAATTATAAGAAAAATAGTGTTTAAGTGTGTGTTGATGTGTAAAAGGTGTGATTAAGATGGGAAATTTGAAGTTAAAACCAAAAATATGAATTTGAGTTGCTGGTGCCACAAAGATTAAAACAAGTCGTCATCAGACCACTCGTTAAATGGATCGTCGTCATTGCTGCATAAAAACAGTGTAGACAATGTTGATCAAACGAGTCGCTTTCTAATGACAAACGGGGCAATCATGGGGTATTACGCCAATTCTACTAGATCAAAGATGAAATTAAACTAAACAAGGTGACAACAACTGACTTAACGAATCGTAGGGTGATCCAATGATCTGGTCAAGTAGCTCGTCAGGAAGCTACCACAGTTCAGGGCCTACGACCCTGCCACGACTTCTGTAGACCACGAGTCGCTACACGAGTCATTAGGTCTCGGTGTAAGATCTAAGCTTAAGTTACTGCATGAAGGGTCAAACGAGTCGTTTCACCACCTAACAAACTGTTACGTTGGTCGTGGATATTTTTTACTTAACTGCCACCCGACGCTCTCGACCCACCCAAAATTAGGGTAAATTCTGTTACTCAAACATATACAACCACCCAATTTTCTTGCCTTCCAAACTCACTGAAATTTAAATCCAAAAATTTAACTTCAACATTACCCACTTCTCCACCATTCTAAGATCTCATTGCTCACTCTAGAAGTTAATCACATACACAATCGCACTGAGTTGCCCAAGTACCACATCCTATTGCGATTTCAAATTCAAATAGCCTCTCCCCGCTCAAAATTGGAAATCACCGCGGAGAATTTGATTATATTAGGCTCTTCTCTCTACTTGTTTTCTTCACGTAATGGTTGTAAAATTCGACCAAATACCATGATCTTTTATGAAACCCTAGTGCCATGACATAGATTGTGAATATTTTTTCATGGAATCCGTAATGAATACGATGATCTGTGCTTATGGGAACTTTAATTTCGTTGATATGGAACATGGGTAATGGTACTTCTCAAAATCCCTGAGCATTGTCATGTAATGAGTCATGGTATCACCCTCCCACTCGTCATATAGCTCATCCTGAGTGGAAATAATTCTAGGTGACCAGTCTACCTCAATGATCGGTATAACGAGTTGTCGCCTAAAGTAATGAATCATTGTGACCTACCATTAAGTCCACCGGTCCAACAAGAAGACAACGCAGCCTGGAGATGACGACTGACCCTTGGCTGGGAGTCATAGCCAGTGGCAATGACTCGTTAAGTCACTCATCCTGTTTACAGAGACAGCCGCTTGTAAAGTTGGACATATGCTTCATCTCATCTTTTCCATAAACTGTACGTGGAATAATATATTGCTTTTTTTTGTTTTTTCTGGAGAGTTGTATACTAACTAATATTCCATAGGTACAATGGCTCCGAGGGGTACACCAAAGAAAGGTCCGGACAAGAGACAAGTGTCGGAGAGGAGTCAACCGTCATATCGTTGCACTGGGGATGCGCCCCTCCTCCTATGAAGAGTCGAGTAGCTCGGAGGAGGAATACGAAGTGTCAAAATAGCAGCTCGTAAGGGATATACACCAGGGCTAGGATCAACGATCTACCAATCCGACAACCCTAGTTGACGCTCCTACTCCGAAGGCAAGAGACCCACCAAGCCGTATAGATGAAAATGCAGGGCCATAGCCCCGATTGTTAAGGGCACCATAGCTGGAGCAAAACGTAGATATAGCTGATGAGTCACGTGCTCAACTAGGTATCACAAATGAGGAATTGACCGACCTGAACACATCCAATGATCAACCAAGGCACGTGAGGAGATGGTGTGTTCATGGATGAGGGCTATATACAATAGGGAAATTGCTCCGAATGACAAAGGAAATCCAAAAAGGAGCATCTACAAGGAGCCTAGATCGGTTACCAATGGGCTCAAGGACCCCCTCTGAGCTTCAAGATTTGTTTGACAAATACATTAAAAGGTTCAGGTGGCTGACTCAGGCCATCGGGAAGCTACAACCCCGCCTGATATGAGAATTTACGCACTTACGCAGCCTTAATATAGCATCTCGGCATTAGGTGGTCAAGACTGGAAAAAGAGACCCGCTTTAACACAGGTGCTGGTTCTGAGACGCCTGTGGACATATCTGAGAGGACCATCTCCAAACTACTTTATGGGCTAGACTATTATGTCCCGATGAATACAAATTCTCGAGTTCGATCACGACTATTCGAGCTCAAGAAAGTCAAGACTATGAAGTCAATAGTGAGGGAGCGAATCGTGCAATACACTTGGTTGTCACGGGTCATTGCCACAAGAGGTCTGTTGGTCGAATGGTTGCATAACACTGAGTCCTGTGATAAAGAAGGCCACATTGAATTTTCAAGATGTTTTGGTATCACCGGTTCGCATATAGACGGTACCAACCAACAATGATAACGCTCTTTCACCCGGACGAGCTGCATTGGTAGCTAGCATAATGGAGGGGTAATGACATAAATTTCCCATGGTATATGCGAACGAGATTCAAGAGCGTGTGATAAATGATGGCACTACCATCTCCCTTTCCATGTCTTGTTGATAGCCTCATCGTGAGTCAAAGGTGCTAGAGTTTCCAATGGTTGACCAACACATAGTGGTACAAAAGATAATCGATATCAAGTTGATAAGGGATGACACAAACTCGATATCGTAGAGCAAGGAGTCAGGGCTGCCGCATCCCATTGGAGCGACTATATTGAGGCATTTAGAAGAAGTATGCAGACTCAGCTGCGGTATATAATGCATGGCGGTAGAGCCCACAGAGGCGAGAGAGATTGGTAGCTATCCTAAGGCTACGTGATGCAGCCTAACATTCCTCGCACCAAGGAGATTCCTGGATTCATCATCCACAGCCAGCTGCACTACCCACCTGTGCACTCAAGTGCTCCTTCAGCCGGTCTAGTCACTACCTCTGAAGAATTCCTGACCGACATGGCTAGACGGCTTGCAAAAGCCGAGAAACAAAAAGAACATACGGCTCTATAGGTAAAGGTACTAATGGAGCAAGTCAAGCCTTGGGTTACCAAAGAATTGGAGGCGCCTTCTAGCTTTTAGTGCATATGGAAGGTTAGATGCTTATAAGAGATGCATGGATGAGTGCCTTGCACAGTTACAAGGCCTCAATTGGAAAGGTGGTATGCGGTGGTAGAAACACTTTTTTTTTTTTTTTTTTTTAGAGCGGAGGTGCGGAGTTGTCTCCGCACGATAGATAGCTTTGATTCCTTCACCTGTGCTTCCAGTACTGAGGGTGAGAGCTAAGAAGAGCTACCGCCTATATTTTACTTTCGAGCGCTGGCGTAAGATAAGGGGCACATCAAGATAAGCTGATGGTCAGGATTGAAGGGCAAGAGGCCACGTGAGGAGGCGAGTTTTGAGGAGGATGACTCTCTGCTCCTTCAGCAGAAGCGAGAGAAAAGAGAGATGGAGCCAACGCTATATTTATCCAGAGAGAGAAGGCTCCGGGACAGAGGGCCGTAATTAAGGGCAAAGCAAGAGCTCGAGAAGAAGGTACGAGCTCAGTAGGTTTTGAGAATGCACCGCCAAGTCGGTGGCACGGAGAGGACACCGGAGGAGTATCTGCACCCTCCACCGACCAGGTCGTAGACACTCCCTAGGTCGTGCAGGTATGTTCCCTATTTCCATGGTTTTGTTTTTCTATATATGCACGAGACTAATACGCTTTTCTGATGGGGGTGGGGAGGGATAGCCGTGTTTTTTTGCCGAACATGTAACCCGAGGGTTTTTCTTGATGGATATCTTTTCCTCGGGTGTTCTCATTCAGTAAAACTAGCAAATATTTAGGTTTTTATGCTTTTGTGTCAGTCAAAAGAAAGAGAACTTGCTGCGTCAAAAGCATGGATTTTTGAATTCTTAGTTGAACCGATAATGTGATACCCCTCCTAATTGTTTTATGTTTGTGTTAAAATCGACAAGTATGATCTTTGGAATATTTGCATGGCAGTAAAACTGTGAAAATGTTTACCATTGTATGGCTATACCTAAACTAGCAGTTAGTTGAAGTGATGATGTTGACCTCGTACATGTGTGTGAGCGAGGTTTAATAGTTAAATTCTATTGTAAATAATCTAGAACTTGCTTGATCAGTCGTACTGAGATAGAGAATGAGAAAATAGGAAAGATCAGATCATTTTGACACGAGCCAATTTTATCCTTAAAAGACCTACCTCAAAAGAAAAATTACATGAATCCCTTGATCCAAATTTTGAGTTTAAATTCGATGCTTTCCTTTTGTTTACACCACCACCTTTCTTATTTGATTAAAAATGAACCTGTTTTGTCCCTGGTCAGTTCTTAGACATTCAGAACCCCAACCTCCAGGAAACATTCCTAAGTTGAGGGTGGCTATTATATGGGTGATTAAGAAGAGTAGATTGAATGAGATTGGGTAATGAAAATGAAAGAATGGGTGCGTGTGTGTAATGAAAGAAAAGAAAAATAATATTGTTAAAGAGAAAAAGAGCAAGAAAAGAAAAAGAAAAGAAAATAAAGATGTTAAAGAAAAGAATGCTTGAAAAAGAAGAACTGTACTCGTAGTTACATAAACGAAAAAAGAAGAATCAAGTAAAGTGGAAAAGGGAAAAAATATGAAAAGGTTAAAAGTGGAGTCAAGGCATTTGCAGTGCTAAGGAGGGTTAAGCTACTAGTCCCAAATGTACTATACCCGAACCCGAGACCACGTTACAAGCTTAAAAAGTCCTATAGTGATCCTGGTTACCTATTAAAATCGAGGTATTGAAAGTAAAGGCAAGCCTATGGCATTGCATGCAAACGCTAGAATTTCCTTGTCGAGCTGTGTGATCTTTACCTAGTCCCAAGAGAAATATTGATATAATCATATACACATGAGTGAGTGTAGTACTTCTTTGAGGTGAGAGCATTTGGTCAACAGTATTTGCGGCTGCTATTCTTGTGACGATTTGCCATGTTTTGATACTTTTGTGTCATGGTTGAAAATTTTGCATATGTACTATGATTTGAGTTTGTATGATAAAGTAGAGGTTAAATTTTTTTTGCTTTGATAAAGAGTTGTGACTGCCTTAAGTGTACTAAAGTTTTTTTGATTAAAGCGTTGAATTAGTTTATTTTATTTTGTTTTGCCTGAGGATATGCAAAAGTTTTAAGTTGAGGGTGTTGACGTGTCCTAATTTTACGACACTTTCTGACGTTAAGTAAGAAACTATGTACATTTCCAGTATGTTTACGTAGATAAGATGCGTTTGTGGCAATGTTGCAGAAAATAGGTCCGGAACGGAAATAGGCTAAGTAAGGCATGTATGATCAACATGTGCTACTAGGAAAGTCACGAAGTCATTTCTCAAAGAACGACCTCGTGCCTGAGTCATTAGGAGAAGATCAAGCTTTAATGTTGAGAAGCAGCACTTAATGGGTTGAAGCATGACTCGTTACGTCAGGTAATAAGTCGTTAAGCCGTAATTCCGAAGACTAGAAGAGGATTGGAAAAATATCCAAGGAAGGCAATGAATGATGTAACGGTCATCGTATGATGGGACGAATCAGGAGAGAATTGGTAGGAACCATCAGGTGCACTGGACTTCTGTAGAATCAAGCACTTCAGAGGGCGCCTACTCACTGTGCCCTGGCACGACGAGTCGTAGGTGACCAGTTACTAACCGGTCTACCGCTGAGATGGATGATTCACGATCACCGTCATTGGGAGACCCAAAGAGTCATACTTGGCCCATTACCCATGCTAACTTGGAATCCAAGCTTGAAGTTAGGATAATATTTGTTTGGGACTAAAATACAATTTTTAGGTTTATTTTTTCAGACACAATTATTTTTACCAACTTTTAGGAGGATTCTAGTGTTGTTAACGATTTTCTTGTTCAAAACAAAGTTTGTAATTTTTTTCTTGATTTTGGGAATCAATCAACATTGGAGCTTTGATAATTAGTTTTGGAGTTTTATTCACTAGCAGTGTGTTTTTTTCTACGAATTTTTGTAAGCTGCAATTATGATTTCTTCTATATTTTGTGATTGTAATACTTCAAACATGAGTAGCCAAACCTATAACTAGGGTTATGGGAACGATGACGAATTAACACGTATAGGTAAAACACTTATGATTCTTGAATGGGTTTCTAATTCATTTATTGTTTTTTCCTTCATTTTAATTATTTCTTAACGGTTGCAATTGTTGGAACTTTCCTTATTCTTACTTACCGAATCAAGGGAGTAGTGAATGGGAAAAGGGATTAACAATGGAGATTTGAGCTATCAACCCTCATCTAATAGCTTGAACAGGTCCGAAATAGCTAATCTGGATATTAAGGCAAGGGTTAATTAAGCATACACCCGTATACGAACCAAGTTAGATGGTGATAATCATCTAGATATGGGACTAACCATTTAGGTGAACCTAACTTACCAATATTACATGTTAAACACCGGAATACATCACTAGTGTAAAAGCCTTGTGGTTATAAAGTCTAGGGGAACACAATCCTAGTCAATTTGTTGATTGAATACAAAACAAAATTGATTTAAACATCTAGTAGTCTTTACTCTTGTGTATTATTTCAGTTCTTTCCTCCTAGGAAATAAGTAATCTGATAGTAATAGTTAATCAAATTAACTCAAGTTCTTTCCATATTCCCTCGTAATCGAATTCTCAACCTTTGTTTGGTCTTCTATGTTTCGTATCAACCATGCCTTCTTTATATCTCAATCAAGGGTGTGTAATTTGGGTGACATCAACAGTAAATGTAAGGAGTCGCAATAGAAAAAAGATGGCTCCTAGATCTAGTAAAGCATACACATCTATATGAAAGAGTTGTGACATACCAGTCACTACATCATGAGAGTTCTCCTAGTCCTCGCGTGAGGATAAAGCATAGAAGCGGATTTGGCACCGATCCCCACTGCACTCGAGGCAGTACCTTGCTGAGTTGAACGATCTGGTGGAGTTATCGATATATTGGACTGGGCCTACCCTGTCCTGCTGGGATGTGAATCTCTCAAATTGTGACCTACCGCCAAAACCAAAAACAACCTCGTCCTCACGACACTCACCCGGATGGTTCTTACCACACTTCAAACACACAATGGAAAAGTGCGACTGCTGGAAACATTGCTTTGAGACTAAGAGCTTGATGCTACACCCTTCTGATCTTTGTAGGGCCTAGAGGAAGGAGCATTGACTGATGAGGGTGCTAGAGGTCTTTGCTGCTGCTATTAGGGGAGATTACCACCGCCGTGACCTTTATTGAGAGTACCCAAACTAATCTATTTTCAGCCATTTACTCTCCCTCTCTATCTCCTTCAATTTCTCTTCCACTATCTGTTGGGCATGAATAATGAGCCTAGAGATGTCCTTTTCATTGATAATCATTGCAATCCTGCACTCCTTGACTACTAGATTTGAAACTCTATTCACGAACTTGAGCATGTGAGCTCTTTGCCTCAACCATTTATGGAGCATACATTGATAGCTGAGGAACTTTAAAGTGTACTCCTGCACTGTCATGTCATTCTACCAAATCCACAAACCTGGTAGCCTTAGCTTCCTTATCATTCTTTGGGAAAGACTCTATCCAAGAAATGCCATCACGAACTCATCTCATTCCAAAGGGACTCGCACCATTCCGCCTACCCTCTTTCCAGCATCGCTTATACCAAATCTGAGCCACACCTTTTAACTAATAAGCAGCCAGGTCTACACTTTCAATAGAAGCAATACCCATGGTTTGGGTGATCTTTCGCACCTCAATACAAACTCTGTGGGTCCTCATCAACCTGCACTCCATAAAAATATCGGGGATTAATCCGAGTAAAATTTCAAATCCTGGCAGTAGCTACAAACCCATTAGTATTGACTGGCAGCACCTGCTGGTTGACTTTAGTAGTCATCACCTCGAGCCAGCATGGTGGTTGGTCGCCCAGAACTCGCATGCGTTACCTCGGGACATCCCCGAGGCTACTAGAGCTGGTGGGGCTGGCTAGTTTGCATTTTCAATCCTCCTTATGTTTCCTTTGGAGGCATCACTAGATGAAAGGGTAGAGCATGAGTTAGAAGGATATTTTGGAGGCAAACTCTACACATGATAAGAATCATGAAGAAAAGGGAATTTTCCTAAAAATGCCTCATAACCTCCCCGTCATAAGTTTGGAACGCTTCACACCCATGAAAAGAACTCTTCTTGATACGACTTTTAAACATCCTAGGACACTCTAAACTTGAGGCTCTGATACCAAAAGTTATAACTCGAGTTTACATGAACATGACATGATACTTAGGATCACCATTGACCCCAATAAAACCTATGGTATAGCATAATTCTATAAGACTCATCTACTAAAAAATAAAGATAAGTGGAATCTAAATCTTAAAGAAATAGCCAAATACTGAATAATAATAATAATCTGCTCAAATACTGGAACCTGCTGAATATATACTGTCCGAAGGCCTTATAAAAGAACTGATAGGCCCTAGACAAACCCTTAGCTAACTCTAATGTCTAAAACTAAACTAAAAATAATATATTAAAATGAAACCCGGTCCTCGCATGAGGACTCACCACTATGCCGTTGGAGAATTGGCTGCAGAGAAACTAGCCGTGGTGCCGAGGCTGGGTACCTGGGCTTCATATCATAAAACAATATAGTACATTGTCACAACTCCAAACATAGGCCTCGGATCGAGATACGAGACAAAGAACCCCGAGAGGCTCCAAGTCGATCCATGGAATTAACATAACATCTAAGTTCAACATTTTAAATGCGAAACTCTAACATATAACATAAAGGGAAGTCTAAAAGTATGATAATATCAAATAACTGAATACATAACACAAGTCTGAAGAATATATATCATGTTTGATAAGCTCTACTACCAACGAGTTGATGGGACAAGACCTCAACTAACTCACTAAAGTCAGAAACTGAAAATACTGGATATAACTAATAATAAGGGCTCCCGAAAGACGAGAACTCATCAACTCTAACCGAGATGCTCACACTGATGATTTGGCTACGACAAGACCGAGCCTGTATCATGAAATGATACATTATTAAGTATGCGGTTAGTAAGTGGAGTATACCGAGTATGCAAGGTAAATAAAATAGCTAGGTAAGTAAAATCGTAGATCATGCATATAATAAATATTTCATCGTAAGAGTCCGAGAGTAGCTTGCATGCCGTTATCCAAAACATGATATAAACATAACCGAATTTCACAACTAAAATTGAATGACCCAAAGATGAAAAATTGATAATCATAAGTAAATTGAACATTGGGTAAAACCTATGAAAACATAATATCTTAGCCGGGCGAACATGCATAAATGAAATCTATGAGGAACAATGGGAGATTCATCACATAAACCTATATTGCCATGATAGAGCTTTATGTGGTCTCCACTATTACACTCAAATGGGCAGAGCTGTTTAAAGCCTTGTCAGGGTTAAGGACGAAACCATGTTATCGATATCAAGCTAAAGGCCCCTGGGGGCAGGAAGCTTACAAGGGAGGTTCCAAATAATCTAAACATACTTACGTTGGCAACAAGTTTTGAGGCTTAGGTTGACTGACCCTTAGCCTACTTGATGCTAGAAATTACTCCCAAGAACATGCATGTGCTCTCCATCATTTTTTCAACGGCTGATCATCTTCTAGTAATGAAGTTGCATCATGACATGACATACATATCTCCGAAAATATAACACATGAAGAGCCTTGTCTCAAACCATACCACAAGCTGAACAAGAGTGGAGTCTAGACTTCAAACCATGTGGTAAGTAAATCATATGAAATTTAGATAAATCATGAAACATACTTGATCATATGGGCTTGCACAATACTTAAACATGCTTGAAATAGACTTTGATTACTCAAAACATGAACATAGAACATGGCAATTCAAAACCATACTTTCATATCATGAACATCTCATCATAACTAAAAACATAGATCATAATCTCATCTTTTCATGAACTTCCACAGATGGGCATCTTATTTTTCAAACTTTGAAATCATAATTTGATAATTGAAAACATTATAAAACATGCCCATAAATCATAATTCAACATTAGAAACATACATAAAGAATACCATGACAGATACTTAGGAAATTCACAAGTTGGGTTAAACCCATGGTGATTCATCAACTTAGAAATCACATGAGATTGAAGAGGATTGGACATGGGAGTGGATGGTGTCACGACCCGAATGTCCACGTAGATCATAAACACGGGACGAGGAGTCCCAAGAGACCCCCAAGCTCTACCCCATAGAATGAGAATACATCTAATTCATTCACATAAGTGGAAGACTTAACATAAGGAAAATGAAATCATGACATAATAATGGAGACAAGACAATACATGATCCATACATGACGGCTGAATACAACTTATAGTCTGAAAAACCACTAATCATGAGAGTCGGGTTGATGGGACAATACCCCCAACTAACCCTCCAATACCGAAACCGAAAGAAAACAATAGAGCTTGAACATATGGACCTCGGAACATGAGGACTCACTAAATAAGCTGATAACAAACCCTGAAAAGCTACTGAGGAGGGTGAGCATGAGAGCTGTGTCCTGTATTATGAAATGATACAACATAGAAAGTATAAAGTCGCATACGAAATGTACCGAGTATGCAAGGTAAGTAAAAAGGACATTAAATATATAAAACTCATAAATTATTAAAAGAGTAGGACATCATGTCGTATCGTACATCATAACATAACATAAGGTGCTCAAGGTTGTTCAAAACATTCGTATTACAAACATAATCATAATAATAGGAGAAAAGATTTATTTAACATGACTTCATCCAAAATACATAATCATAAGCATTCATAAATCATGAGGAATAATAGTGGGATATTCTCTAACCGACATAAATCATATGAGCACACATGAAGCTCGACATGTAAACCTAGTCGAGAGGCTGTTCATACCTTGCCAAGGGTAGAACCATGAAGGGCGTGATATCACCATGAAAAGGGCCACTGAGTCTGGCAAATACAAAGGAGGTCCCAACATACCTGGCTGCTGGCACGTAGGCTTATGAGATACTGGGCTTAACCTGAGCCCCGAACCTACTCGGTGATCGATACTACCTCTAGAACATATATAGTGCTCATAGTATAACATGCATGGATTCATGGGCTAGTTAAGTCATGATAATCATAAACATGCTTATACATACGTGAACTAGCCATGAACAAGACCCGTGAGTCGGCCAAAACATAATTCATGATTCATAAAATTCATACATACTTGTATATCGCGCATATAGCTTGGAAATTCATAAAATCATGATGGGTACTTGATTAAATCCATAATTCAAACATAATATATGCTGGGCTTGTAAATATCATTAATGGACAAGTAGATCATAAATTGATTCATCATGGTCATGCATAATTAGGTTTAATTCAATAGAAATAAACATTGATAATATTATAAGCAATTTAAATCATAAAAGCTGATCAAAACCCATAGAATATGATAAGATTCTCTAAAATCATGTAAAGCACAATAACAAATCATTAGATTTTTATATACTCCTACTAAAATGTAATAAACCTTGATAAAATGCTTCATGAAATCATAGAGTATGGGCATGGGTGTGGAAGGAAACACCCATTGATAGCCTTACATACCTGGAAATAACTGAATCTTACTCTCCTTTGAAAGCCCAAAAGAAATTGGGGAAGAAAACCTGAATCACTCTTTTTTTTGATCACCTCCATTTTCTTAAATTCATGATTAAGGAATTAGAATGGATTATTCCTCTAAAAACCCACCTTCCATAAGCTAATGCGACGTAGTTTAGGCTTTAGGATATTTAGAATTTATGAAAAGGCCCTCACTAACTCGCAGAAAATAATTGTCAAGTGGTCCTAAAAGATGACCTAACAACTCGTCATCGTGAAATGACTTGTCATGTTGTCTGCCGAGTACACCGCCTTGTCTAAACTCCTGGGCTTGTAACGAATCAAGTGACAACTCATTGGGGGTGACTACGCTCGTGGTCACTAGTCGTCAAGTTCACCGCCCTCAATTACCTTACTTCACATACAAATCACCCTAAAACTCACACCATGACTCGTTACCTAACCCAACGTACTCCCGGTCAACTTCTCGTCAAGTGCCACCACGCTTTCTCTATTTTCCTTCTCTCGTACCCACGGCTGACCCGACGACCCGTAGTGCATGACCATGAGTCATTTCCATGCTTGTGGGGACCCTTCTCCTCAAACTCTTCACAAGTTTCACTGGTCTTCCCACGAGTTACCTGACGACTCATGGGCTCACCTACAAGCCGTCCAATGACTCGTCCCCGAGCCTCTAAATATCAAATTTCATATTTTTCCCGTTTTTAACTCCCGGTTCCAATCTTTAAGCTCCAGGTATAACAGATGGATACACCCATTCATAACCCTACATACCTAGGAAAGTTCTTATTACACAACCTCTTGAATTTTCAAAGGAAATTTGGAGAAGATCTTGATGAATTCTAAGCTTGATCACCCTTAGAAACTACTAGGCTTCATGTAATGAGGGGGAATAGACTTAGAATGAGTTAACTCCTTCTTAAAACACACCTATATGAACTTAAATGAAGTTGTTTAGGTCTTAGAACTTGTGAATGATGAAAAATCCCTTAATAGTCGCAAAAAATACACACCGCCAGTCCCAACAAGGAGCTAGACTCGGGTTTGTCGGGCGATTACGAGCCGTGGTCCGCCTCCCATCGCCAGCACTAGAAGTTTATCCACGATTACCACACATGAGGATACCAAGACTCATGGTGACTAGTCATTGGGAGCCCTACTAAACCTTCAATATCCAAAGTCAAACTTGACCACGACTAACATAACAACTCGTGGTGTTGGACTATGACTGTGGCTTCACCGTGGTCAACCCCAAACCAAAATCCAAACAAACCTTTCCTCCTTCCCACGAGTCACCTAATGAATCGTGGTGCACCACACGGGTCACTGGATGACTCGTCCTATGAGTTGGTGCAAAAATCCTATTTTCTCCTTTTTAAACCTTGGGTCTGATCTAGGCTTTCACGATATTACAATATTCCCATTGGGAACATTCAACCTCGAATGTGAATAAACATGCTGAAAAGCCGAGAAATGTAATCATCATACCAAATACTAAACAATTAGAGCTAAAAATCGATGTGTGAGTGACTAACCTGACAAATAATTACATGACTTAACCGGATTCATGAATCACACATACATACATGGATATGATAGAAACTGAGAGACATGATTTAAACATGAAACTGAATAAGGCAATTAGGGAGGAATCTGACACTAAGCTGAAACTTAGCCAAAAGGGAATAGATAATCGGGTACTTAGCTATATCGCTTGGGTTCCCGTAGCTCCCTTTCGACATGCTAATTCTCCACAAAACCTTTATTGAGGCTAATTCTTTTATCTCTTACTTTCAAACCTGATGATTCAATAGTTTCACCAAAACTTCCTTGTAGCTAAGGCTATCCTTCACACCTACACTGCCTAACGGGACTACCAAAGTTGATCATCCAAGCACTCCTTAAGAGTGACACATGGAACACCGATACATTAAAGCCAATTCTGAGGACAACTCCAACTCATAGGCCACCTTGCTAAACCTTCTCACAATTCGATATACAACATAACGGGATTGAGTTTCCTTTATTTCCAAGCTGCATCTCTCCCTTCATGAGAGATGCCTTCGAACCACTCAATAACCTCAAACTCGTTTACTTCTTCACATTCGCATAGAACTTGACGACTTTGAGCTGTTGTCAACCTTTTCATAAGCCGAACTTTCTCCAAAGCCTCATGTATTGAATCTGGTTCTATCAATGAAGTTTCACCGAGTTTTAACCAACCAATAGGCGATTTACATCTTCTCCCATAAAGTTCCTCGAATGGAGCCATCTGAATGTCGCCACTCTCAACATATCCTCAAGAGTCCGAATAGTCCGCCGGCCCGACTATCTAATTGCGGGTGAAATGATGTGCTAAGCTTAACCTGAGTACCTAGTCCCTTCTGAAATGATCTCCAAAACTAGAGGTAAACTGAGTACCTATATATGATATGATGGACAAGGGCATCATGCAACCGAACTAACTCCCAAATGAAAACTTAGAATAATCCTCCATTGAATCAAAGAGTTTTGATCGTAAGGTGAAATGAGCTACCTTAGTCAACCTGTCTACATAACCACCCATATAGAGTCATACTGTCGACGAGTGCCAGAAACCTTGTAATAAAGTCCATTTGATATTTTCCGCACTTCCAAGTAGGGATAATGTCTTTGGAAGAACCTTAGGTCTTTGATGTTCCATTTTCACATGTTGACAAATGACACTCACCACAAACTCGCTATGTCCTTATTCATGCCATTCCACCAATAGATTCCATAGGTCACAAAGCATATCTTGGTGGCACTCTGATATAGAATATCTAGAACCATGAGCCTTGTGCAACATTCCAATCTCTCAAAATCATTAACATTGGAACACACAGACTTATCCTAATATCGAAGACATCATTTCCCTTGGGAGAAGACCTCCACCTTCCGATTTTTTGATCGGCTTCCTTCAATCTTACTAAAATAGGATCCTCGTCTTGCTCAACTTACCACGGTCACCAAGGAGGATTCCGACCCATCTGAACAATGACACCACAATCCTTCACGTCAACAAGATGAACTCCTAGTCGTGCCGTGCACATCCTTCTCACTAGTTCCTTCCCTGCTTATCTACTACGGGTCACACTCTCCGTAGAAAGCTTTCTAAGAGTGTCTACCACTATATTAGCCTTACCCGGATGATAAAGAACACTCATATTATAGTCTTTCAAAATTCCAACCACTCCTCTAACAAATTCAGATCCTCCTGGGTAAACGTGTATTGTAGGCTTTTGTAGTCCGTAAACATATCCACATGGACCCCGTACAAAGAAAATCTCCAAATCTTAAAGGTATTACTACCACTGCCAACTCGAGTTCAAGGAGTCGGATAGTTCTTTCATGGACTTTTAGCTGCCTAGAAGAATAGACTATAACCTTATTGTGATGCATTAATACACAACCAAGGCTGATCCTCAAGGCATCGCAATACATTACAAACCCATAGGTACCCTCGTGCAGGGTCAACATCGGTGTTGAGGTGAGTCGAGTATTCAACTCTTGGAAGCTCTTCTCACAAGCCTACGACCATTGAAACTTCCCTTTCTTCTAGGTCAATTTACTCAACGGTGCTGCAATGGATTAAAATCCTTCCACAAACCTCTTGTAGTAACTGCTGTCAAGAAAATTGTTTTTCTAAAATTTGTATCTAAAACGTCCATGGGTGAAAAGTTCATAAAAGAGGTGATCTACGATGAATGTATGATTAGAATGAGATCGGTGATGAAGAGAATATTTAAGCTACCAATGATTATAATATTATTTTCAAAATGAATTGAGTAGATCCATGTATGATAAAGCTTTGGGCAAGCCCACCTATTGGATTTAAAATGATGATTTTTCCGAAATAAGCTTAACACTTTTTGGAGCGAAATATATCACATTTCATATATTTTTAAATATTTTTGTATGTTTCAAAATAAAGATTCTCATATGCATGATTTCATTATTGAGCTTTGTCAAAGGACAATGTTGAGCTTCATTTTCATATGATGTCGAGTCTATGCATGATTTCATTATTGAGCTTTGTCAATAGACAATGTTTAGCTTCATTTTCATAGAATATTGAAATTTTCTTTCTATCTTGAGCTTTGTCAATAGAAGATGTTGAGATTCATTATATAACGATGTAGAGCATCGCATGTTTTGGGAGAAGAGTTCAGCACCGAGGTTAAGAGTCGATCACCTTATGCTCCAGAATCTACTGGAACGTAGGTTCCCTTGTGAGCTACCCCGATTGGGCCTTGATCTTGATATCGATAGTCATGGTATCGTCCACCACCCTAGAAAGGTTATGGACGGCTCTTCCCACTTGAGCGTGATAGCTGGGACCAGATAGCTCATCGTGGTATGTCAGTTAAGCGTGACGAGTCTCCCACTATCTATACTATTCAGACTTGCATACTCATTACTCATAGATTACTTCACGTATGCATGTTTTAAAAGTAAGGTTTGACTCATTATTTAGCTCTTAAATATAAATGTTTTTCTTTCAAACATTGAGTTATTCGAGGCAGTTGGTGTTTTAAAGCTAAGAGTCACTGCGTTATGAAAAGATCGCTGATTTTAGAAATGATTCATGCAAGCAATACTCCTAACATACTGATGTAACATGTTTAGTTTATGCATGGTTCTTAAATGATTTATTTTACTTCTACATCGTCGGCCTTACTTTACCTGCATACTCAAAGTACATTTCACGTACTAACCGTATACCTTTTATGCTGCACTACTGGCGATGGTGATCCGGTACCAGGTTCAGCTCTATTAGTGGTCGCTCATCAATTTTAGCACCTACGTGATTGGTCAATCCTCATCTTTCGAGGACTAGACTTCGCCATCTCTATTATATTTTCAGTTTCGAAGTATTGCTGAGCTAGTTGGGGGTCTTGTCCCATCAACTGATCCATATTAGAGGCTTTTCAGACATAGACGTGTATTCAGCTTTAGATATTATGCTGTTGTTATTTTATGTTCGATCTCGACTGAGTTTATAGTCATGTTTTCTTTCCGTTATTGAATGAGATAGAGTATGGCCAAGCCATGGGTTGACTTGGGGTCTCTCGGGTTCCCTTATCCCGTGTCTACGATCCGGGCCTCCGTTTGGGTCGGACAAACTTGGTACGGCACACATTGGAACTGTCCTAGGAGTCTGAAAAGCCGCATTGAGTAGAGTCTTTTGGTGTGAAGGCCACACTTGTGGAAGAAGAGGCTATTAAATGTTTTAGGAAATGTTCCCTCTTTCATGATCTATGTTGTGCGATGAAGAGTCTCCCCAACCTTATAACTGTAAGGCTATACACGTGTGCAGAAACATGTTGCCTCAGAACAACAATGGGAGTCACTAGCCTACTAACCCCAAGGAGTCCTATGTTTGGACAAATACGGATGAAAACTCGAGGCTACTCCAAGTGCTGATACTGGCCATGATCACCCAGCCCACCCAACAAGCTATTGCATCTAATGCAACACTACCGTGAGAGGCAAGGCTACCAAGGTTCAAGATCTTATGAAGGGAGCCCACTATCTTTTGTGATTCAGTATTGGGTGGTGAGCAATGTGGGAGCAAAGAAAAGGAGAAAATGCCCAGACCGAGGACTTGGAGAACTCCCAAGAAGGTTGAGTGGGAGTCGCCCCAATCCCCAAGTAGAGGTCACCAGCTCAAGTTTGAAAGTACAAGCCCCGGGTGAGGGAGGTCACTTATCCACTTTGCTGCGTTGTGTAAGAAGCACCACCTAGAAGGTGCTTGATGGGTTAGGATATATGTTTAATTGTAGTCAACCCGGCATAAGCATAAGGATTGCCCCGCGACCGCGTAATGGTAGTAAAAGCCGTGTCCCAACTCCCCCTTCGGTAGTCCTAACCACTAGTTGTCATGCCCAAAATGTAGAACACACATCGGACAATGTTTGGTAGGTTCGATATTTGCTTTCCAGGTGTAGGGAAATCGGGCACATGTGCGTGAATTTCCCTTTTGATCAAGCAAGATGAGGGAAGAGCCGTTGTGCAAATTGTCTGCCAGCAGCTTCAAAATGCGCTGCTCAACCCAACAGTATAGGCTACCAATAGCTAGTTCTAGTCATCCTCGATGTAGTCCCAGGTATATTATAAGTTTCCCTATCGATCTATCTTGATTATTAGTTTCCAGAACCGCTATAAGAGGTACAATTTTTATGTATTTTAAGATGAGACGGCGTCGTGAAAGGTAAAGAGGTGGCAATTGAATGTCCACTTAGGTCTTGAGTCATCTTGTAAGGAGGTTCTATAGGTGGCGCCTGGGGGTGTTCCATCCATTCTCCTTTAGATGTTTCCTTGCGTATCGCTTCGATGCCACACTCGACTCATGCTTACATTCAAAACCCCGAATGACAAGCAACCTGTTCGTCAAGCAATCCCCGTACATTTTGTCTAGCAATTATATCAAAACCTCGCAATGAATGCGATCAGCTTCATAAGATTGTGTTATATAAGGTATATCTAGACATGTTCCTGATTGTATTTATTAACGATATCCTTATATACTTAGGGCGAGGAGTGAGCATGCCGCTTACTTGTGAGTAGTACTGCACTTTCAACGATCAACAGTTGTATGCAAATTTCATCAAATGCGAGTTTTGGTTGGACCCGTGGCATTTCTTGCCATGTGGTACCCAGTGGGGTATAAGAGTAGATCAAAAGATTGAAGTGGTAAAGAATTGGCCTGTACCAGTGAACCCATCGATATCGTGAACTCTTTGGGTTTACAGTTATTATTAGAGATTAATTGAGGGATTTTCATCCATTATGGCCCCATTGACTAGGTTAACTTAGAAAAAGGTGAAGTTCCAATGGTTGGAGGGTTGTGAGAAAAGCTTTCAGGAATTGAAAACCCAACTCACTTCAACACAAGTGTTGACTCTACCTGATATACGGATGGCTTTTGTGTATTGTGATGCTTTGAGAGTTGGACTGGCATGTGTTGGGATGCAGCATGGGAAGGAGCTGGCATATGCTCTACGCTAAAGGTTCCCTGAAAATAATTACCCGACCCATGATCTTGAGTTGGGGTCTATGTGGATGTATTCACAGGTCATGAGAGCTTGCAATATGTGTTCTAACAGAAGGATATAAATCTTCGGCAATAGAGGTGGTTGGAGTAGCTAAAGGACTTCAGACATGAGTGTCCTTTACCATCCAAGGCAAGGCTAACATGGTTGTGGATGCACTTAGCAGGCCTTCTGGAGAGTAGTGTCCCATGGGGAGATGGAAAGAAGGAGAAAAGAAGGATGTCCACCGACTTGCAAGATTGGGAGTTAGATTTATCAACTCAACGATGGCGGTGTTGTTGTGCATAACGGGTCAGAATCAAATTCTTGGTGGTTGATGTCAAGTCTAGACAAGATGAGTGATCCAACTTGAGGAAGTTGAAGGAGGCAATGCGGGGTCAAAAGGTGGAGGTTTACCCTGGCAAGAGATAGTATGCTACAATACCAGGGTTACCTACGTGTCCCAGACGTTGAGGATTTGAGAGTCTTGCTATTGCATGAGTGGCCATGGTACGATATTCTATCCATCTGGGATCCACGAACATGTATCGGGATTTGCACGAAATGTATTGGTGGGAAGGTAAGAAGAAGGATATTGTAGAATTTGTAGCCAATTGTCCCAACTTTCAACAAGTGAAGGTGAAACATTAAAGGCAGGGAGGCGCATTTCAGGGATATAAGCACTCCTACTTGGAAGTGAGGAGATTAATATGGATTTCATTATAGGTCTACCTTGTACTCACCGCAATATGACTCCATTTGGATGGTGGTCGATAGGTTAACCAAGGATGCACACTTCTTACTGGTCAGAACCACAAATTTAAAGGAATGACTATAACAAATTATACATTTCGGAGTTGGTTCGACTTCACGGAGTGCCCTTGTCCATTATTTACAATCGAGGTACCCGCTACTCTCAATTTTGGCATTCATTTCAAAAGAGACTTAGGACTCAAGTTAAACGCAGTACCGCCTTTCATCCATAAACAGAAGTCCAGGAAGAAAATAATTCAGACCCCTCGAGGATATATTGAGGGCATATATTATGGATTCGTGAGGTAGTTGTGATGATCATTTTCCCTTGACGAGTAGCTTATAACTACAATTATCACTCTAGCATGCAGATGGAACCGTTCAAAGTTCTTTATGGGAGGAGGTGTAGGTCACCCATTAGATGGGTTGAAGTTGGAAAGATTTTCTGCTTCTTAAGACTCTGCTTTATGGATATTATATAATATTAGAACATCGTTATCAAAGAGAAACTAGGAGAGTGATGGGCACGATCTCGAAGCATGGTAAGATGTTGGGGAAGCCACTTATGATAGGGCCTCCACCTGGTTCATGAGGCCATGGTAAAGGTTCAGCCGATAAGTGGATAGGCGGAAGACTGGCCAGAGTCAGCAGAAATCATATGCTGATGAGGAGGAGGGACCTGGAGTTTGAGGTGGACGGCTTGGGTATTTTAAAGGTATTCCCATGAAGGGAGTCATGCGGTTAAGAAAGAAAGGGAAACTTAATCCCACTATGTTGGTCCTTACCGGATAGTGGCATATGAGTTGGAGTTGCCATCAAAATTAACTTCTATACATCCAGTGTCTCATGTATCATTTTTGAAAAAAAAGTGCTTGGGTGATCCAAATTTTTAGTTGTCCCAAAGGGACAGCGTTGGTGTAAAAGACAGCCTCAGTTGGTGAAGAAATTCCCATTGAAATCTTGGATCATCAGGTCTTCGAAGTTGAGAAACAAATAAGTATCTTCAAGCTTAAGTTTTATGAGAAATCAGCATGTTTAGGAGCTACGCGGGAAGTCGAAGGTGATATTTATGACCAAACACCCACATTTATTCTCTACCGGCTCAGTTCCGACTTGAGGTATCAGTTTTGCCCTATGATTCTATTTAAATTCTTGTTCAGTTCATGAGTTCAAGTTATTTTATGTGTATGAGTGTGTGTGTGAAATGCGAATTCAGTTCAGCTATGTGGTTCTTTTCAGAGGTAGTCATTTCCGAGAAAATTTTGGTTAAAATAATTAGTATTGAAGTATGATACCTGTAGTTTGCTGTTTTCTGCTTGTTTATGACATTCGAGACGAATGTTCCCAAGGGGGAGATATTGTTATACCCAGAGAATTCAAAGATGGGATTCGAAAGTTGAAATGGAAAAAACTGAAATGGCCTCATAGCTTGAAGGACGAAGTCATAGGTGACTTGTGGGGAGGCCTATGGGAAATCTAAGATTTGGGGTCCCTACGGGGAAGTAAGACTATGGTAAGACACCACAAGTCGTCATGTCACTGTGGGGTGATGTTAGAAATTAATTGAAAATATATCCAAAATATATCTATCAGATAGGGACCCCACGAGTCGTGGCCAGTCCTGAACAACTCGTGGGGTGAGTCGTGAACATGTTGCAAAATTAAGGCAGTGCACCCGATGGGAGGTGACCACGACTCATGGTCAGATGAGCTGTTTAGTCACCCATTACGAGTCCCGGCAACCAGTACTAGTGTATTTTGATGAAACGACCCAACGACTCAGGCCTCGCAACGAGTCGTCAGTCGTCCATTAGGACCCTAATAGTTATTTCGCGATTTTAGTATGGCCTTTTCGTAATTATTAAGTTCTAAGGGTCTATACCACGTCGTTTAAGGCTCGTTTTAGTGGGTTTTAGCAGGGAAAACCTATGCTCTGGAGCTATCATTCTCATGCATACAAGTTTGAAGGTTTGAAGAGAGTATTCAAGGTGCAATCTTAAGGTTTCCTATAGGAATCTTAACTGGGAAATTAGAGGGTGATTAGAATTCACTATTTGTGTATATAAGGTTTTAATGGGTACCTTCCTTCCACACCCATGCCCAATTCCTATCAAATTGTGATAAATTATCAATGATCAATTATGGGGTTTCACCCAATTACATAATTCTTCCATTTTTATACATGGGTATGATTAGATTGTACTTATATTAGATTTATGAAGCTTGGGCTTCTAAATTGTTTTCCTTATAATTTTTTTCTAAAATTTGACCTAAAACGTCCATGGGTGAAAAGTTCATAAAAGAGGTGATCTACGATGAATGTATGATGAGAATGAGATTTGGTGATGAAGAGCATATTTCATAAGCTACCCATGATTATAATATTGTTTTCAAAATGAATTGAGTAGATCCATGTATGATAAATCTTTGGACAAGCCCACTTTTAATTTAAATGATTATTTTTCCTGAAATAAAAGCTCTTAATATTGTTTGGAGTAAATCTTCTGCTAATTTCATATATTTTTTAATCTTGTGGTATGTTTCAAAATAAAGCTTACAGTATACTTCATTATTAAGCTTTGTCAAAGGACAATGTTGAGCTTCATTTTCGTAGGATGTCGAGTCTATGCATGATTTCATTATTGAGCTTTGTCAATAGACAATGCTGAGCTTCATTTTCATACGATGTTGAATTTTTTATTTTTTTAATCTTTAACTTTTTAATATAAAATAAAATTGTTATGAATCGTAATTATACAATGTAGAGCATTTCATGCTTTGGGAGAAGAGTCTAACATAGAGTCAGGTTAAGGGTCGATCACCATATGTCGCAGAACTACGCGGCAACGTAGGTTGATACTATTATATTACTTCCGGACCTCCCCTTGTGAGCTTCCTCTGCCCCATTGGGCCTTGATCTTGATATCAAGTCATGGTAGCATCCATCACCGAAAGGTTATGGATGGCTCTTCCCACTGAGTGTGATAGTTTAGACTGTACTAAGCTCTATCGTGGTATGTCGGTTAAGTGACGAGTCTCCCGTGGTCTATACTATTCATATTTGCATAGTCATTACTCATAATGATTACTTCATGCATGCATGTTTTAAAAGTAAGGTTTGACTCATTGTTAAACTCTAACTATAAAATGTTTTGCTCTAGCATTGAGTTATTCAAGGCAATTGGTGTTTTAAAAGCTATGAGTCATCATGTTATGAAAAGATCATGATATTTGAAATAATGCATGCAAGCACTACTCCTAACAACTGATAACATGTTTAATTTATGCATGGTTCTTAAATGATTTATTTTACTTACATCAGTGGTTTTACTTACCTTGCATACTCAGTACATTTCACGTACCGACCACATACCTTTTTATGCCGCATCATTTCATTATGTAGGATCCGGTACACTGGTTCAGCTTTGTTCGCCGTCGCTCATCGGTTTTAGCACCTGCGTGATTGGTGAGTCCTCATCTTCGAGGACTAAGCTTTTAGTTATCTCTTGTATTTCGCCGTATTATTGAGCTAGTTGGGGTTTTTTTCCTAATAGCTCGTCCGTATTAGGAGGCTTGCATTTAGATGTGTATTCTACTAGATATTATGCTGTTGTTATTTTAAGTCTGACTTACTTGAGTTTATAGTCATGTTTTCTTCCTCATTGGCTGAATGAGATAGATGTATGAGCAAGCCATGGGTCGACTTAGGTCTCCTGGTCCCCGTACCGTGTCTATGATCCGGCCTTCATTTGGGCCGTGACATTTGCACACTACAAGAACTCGACTAGATATTTGGGTTTTGGAAGCAGTATCCCAAACCTAACTAGATGGTACATGCAACCCTTAGATATCATCTATCTAGCCTTAAGGTAGTAAATGAAGTGACCTACAGCCATAACCGATCTACCCTTCCACTCTAGGATCAAGCTCACCCAAAATCTGAGCTCTACCGCACGAATTCTATAAATTACCAGGCATAACGCGTATGTAGCTAATCCATATCAAAGATAACATCAAAATCTATCATGGCTAGCTGTACTAAATTTGCTGAGGTGACTTTCTAAAGAACTCCTCTTTATGCGAAAAATAGTGATGCCGAACAAACGAAATCTGACAGGGCAATTTCTATATACCCTTTGAGCTATAATTGAATCACCGACTGGAGTAGAGATTGAGAAGAGTTCTGATATGATTTCGGGACTGACTCCGAAACTACTAGCAACATAGGGCGTCACAAAAGAAAAAGTAGCCTTGGATCTAACAATGCATATATATCAAGGTGGAATACTCATAACATACCAGTGACTACATTTGGGGAGACCTCTTGCTCTTGATGAGATGGTAGGGCATAAAACCTGTTCTGGCACTGACCACCACCTACACTAGTGGATGCACCCTACTGAGCAGTGCATGCTGGTGGGGCTGCTGAACTAGTGGCTAGGCCTCGACCCCTATCATGGTCTTTCCTGGCTGCTGGAAAATCTCTGAGCATATGTTCGAGATTCCCACACCAAAATAAGCACCTGTAGCCACTAAGCACTGACCCGTGTGTCTCCGGCCACACCTACCACACTCTAGAATGCTGGACTCTACGGTTATACTCCCCTGAACATGAGGGCCTGATGCTCATCCCCTCTAGTTGCGCCTAGATCTAGATGGCACACTCCCTGCTGATGGCGCTGGGTTTGATGATCTCTGGTCGGATTGCTGATGGTTCCCACCACCAGGTCTTTGTTGGGAGAGTCCAAAGCTATTAGATCTGGCCCTCTTGGTTTCTCTCTCCTGCTCACTCACTTGTAGTACCTCTATCTGCTGGGCATACAGAATTATCTGAGGAAAGTCAATGTCCTGATGAAGCATTACGGTCCGACAATCCTTGACCAAATAGTCTGCTATCCCATGCACGAATCGACTCGGGCTCTTTGATCTGCCACCATCTTAGATGCATACTTGGACAAGCGAGTGAACTCTAAAGAGTACTCTTGGACTGTCATCTTACCTTGCTTAGCTTCACAAACTTAGCTGCTTTACTCTCCCTTATCGCACGAGGGAAGAACCAATCAAGAAATGCAGTATGGAACTCATCCAAACCAATGGGGCCTGCTCCAACTACCCTGCTATCCTTCCATTGCCTGAACCAAATGTGCACAACCCCTTTCAATTCATATGAGGCTAGATCTATGCACTCCTCCTCAATCATCCCCATGATCTAGGTGATCTTCAGAACTTCATCAATGAACTCATATGGATCCTTATCCATCTTTGATCTGAGAAACTCTGGAGGGTTCATCCTCAGAAATTCTCTAAACTCTCGCGGCTGCCGCATTCCCACTCTGAGGGGAATATGCTATCGCCTATTGGTTGACTTGGGCAGTCAAAGTCTAAGCTATCATCTGAATGGTAGCCCTAAACTATACATAGGCCACCTGCTTGGGCACATAATCCTCAGGAGCTGGTGGGGCCTGTTGGTGCCTATCCCCATTGCCATTCTCGTGGTCATTTCCATTTCCATTCCTTCTTCCATTAAATTGGTGAGGAGACATGATTCTACAAGCATGTATAGCATGAGTTAGAAGGATAGAGAGACATTTCATCGCATGACATAGATCATGAAAGAAGGGAACATTTTCTAAAATGTTTCGTAGCCTCTTCATCATAAGTGTGGCGCGCTTCACACCCATGAAAAAGACTCTACTTAATGTGACTTTCCAACACCCTAGGACACATCAAAAACTAATATTGTGATACCAAGTTTGTCACGACCCGAACATAGGCCCGGATAGAGACACGGGGCAAAGAACCCTGAGAGGCTCCAAGTCGACCCATGGCATGAACATAACATCTAAGCTCAACATTTTAAATACAAAAATCTAAAATATAACATAGAAGAAGTCTAAAAATCTAAAAACATCGAATAACTGAATACATAACAAAAGTCTAAAACTAAATACATACTATGTCTGATAAGCCTCTACTACTAACAAGATGATAGGACAAGACCCTAACTAACTCACTAAAGTCTGAAACTAAAAATGTTGAATATAGCTGATAAGAAGGGCCCTCGAAAGATGAGGACTCACCAACTCTGACTGGAAGATGCTAACACTAAATATCTGGCTAGCGGCAGGACTGAGCCTAAATATCTGAGCTTGTATCATGAAATGATACATGATAGAGTATGCAGTCAGTATGTGAAATGTACCGAGTATGCAAGGTAAGCAAAACTGCTAAGTAAGTAAAATTAGAGATCATGCATATCGTAGATATTTCATCATAAGAGTCTGAGAGTAGAGCTTGCATGCTATTATCTGAAAACATGACTTAAACATTACCGAATATCATAACTTAATCAAATGACCTAAAGCTGAAAACTAATAATCATAAGTAAAATGGAACATTAGGTCAAACCTGCTGAAAACATAATATCTTAGCTGATTAACATGCATAAATGAAATCATGAGGAATAATGGGAGATTCTTCATATAACCGACATTACTCACGATAGAGCTTATGTGGTCCCGACTATTACACTTAAGTGGGCAGAGCCATCCAAAGTGTTGCCAGGGCTAAGGACGCTACCATGATATCAATATCAAGTTGAAGGCCCCTTGGGGCCGGGGAAGCTCACAAGGAAGTTCCCAAATAATCTGAACATACCTACGTTGATACATAGTTCTACGACATAAGGCTGACTGACCCTTAGCCTAATCGGTGCTAGACACTACTCCCAAAAACATGCATGCGCTCTCCATCATTTTTCAATGAAGCTGACCATTGTCTAGTGACAAAGCTAAATCATTACATGACAAACATATTTTGAAAACATAACATGAAGATCCTTGGCTCAAACCATACCACAAGCTGAACAAGAGTGGGAGTCTAGGCTCCAAAACCATGTGGTAAGCTAATAATATGAAATATAGATAAATCATGATACATACTTGATCATATGGGCATGCTCAATACTTAAAAATGCTTGAAATAGACTTTGATTACTCAAAACATAAACATAGATATGGGTTATTCGAAATCATACTATCATCATGAACATCTCATCATGACTAGAAGCATAAATCATAATCTCATCTTTTCATGAACTTCCATAGATGGGCATCTTTTTTGTAAAACTTGGAAATCATAATTTTTAATTGAAAACATTATAAGACATGCCCATAAATCATAATTCAACATTAAAAACATGCATAGAGAATACCTATGATAGATACTTATAGAATTCACAAGTTGGGTTGAAACCCCATGGATTCATCAACTTAGAAATCACATGAAATTGAAGAGGGATTGGGCATGGGAGTGGATGGATACACCCATTCATAACCTTACATACCTGAAAAATTCTGATTACATAACCCTCTTAAATTCCCAAAGGAAATTTGGGGAAGAACATGATGAATCATAAGTTTGATCACCCTTAAAAACTTCTAGGTTTGAATGCATGGAGGGGAATAGGTGATAATGTCCAAAATACACTCCTATTTTATGAAAGAGTGTAAATGGTCTCTGCTCAGAACAAATATTCCTGATTGATGTCGGGGTCGAATCCCACAGAGAATTGAGTCGATAATTCAAGAGTTATAAACTAATTCAAACTAGAGCACATAATTGTTAAACATTTGAAAAGTAAAAATTGGGGGGAAATTAAAAGGGAAAATTAGCTAACTAATTTTAAATTAAAACTAATTGGGGGGAATTCCAATTGAAG
>JACEIK010004807.1:23439-86688 GCA_018107945.1 Datura stramonium
GTAGCAAGAACAATATGAATTCAAGAAAAGGTTGATCACAAGGTTGAACCAACTCAATTCTCTCTTTCAAAGATGTAAAATTATCTACTACAATGTTTTTTAACTCAAACTAATTCTTCTGAATGTCCCCTTTTTAAAATAAAACATAAAATGTATTTATATGGACCTAAGAATCATTTTCCATATCTGGTGCCGACCTCATCATGGATCATCCTACGACTCGTAGGAGCATCCTACGGTCCGTGGAAGCATCTCGTGGTTTGGATTGTTGGCTGATTTTTGGCTAAGTGTCGGGCCAAGGTACGATTTATACCTCCTTCCTACGACTTGTACCAGGCTCCCGTGGCTTGATTCTGAATCTTTGCAATTTGTCTGAAGCTCACCACGACCGCTATGGTACGACTCGTACCAAGCTCTCACGGGTCGTGGTATCCTCTCGTACTGAAAATCATCCTCTTGTGCAATTCATCAAGAGTTCATCACGACTGCCTTACCACGATTCGTACAAGCTTGGTACGATCCGTCACAAGACTCGTAGGTTCATTCTTCCAGCTTTAGCCTTTTGCCTCTTATCACGGCCATCAGTACGACTCGCAAGTCCATCCTACTGATCATACTGTGGACTGAATTTTTGCCCTTTTTTGCACACTTTTCGCTTCTTAATGAAAATTTATGCTCCAACGCCCATTTATCCTGAAATCAAAGGAAGAGTGCCTTATATCAACACAAGTACACCCAAGTCCATGCTATTTTCTTAGTTTTGAGCGTCAATAGTGCTGTAAATCCGCAGCACATCAATCTCCTTTGCCGCAAATTTAGGTTCTTCTAAGTGAATACATACTGAAGGCTCTTGTGATCCGTGAACACATCCACATGCACCCCATACAAATAGTGCCTCCAAATCTTCAATGCAAACACCATGGCTGCTAACTCTAAGTCATGCATCGGGTAATTCTTATCATGAGTCTTAAACTTCCTAGTGGAATATGCAATGACCTTACCATGCTGCATCAACATATAACCAAGACCAACCCTAAAGGAATCACAATACACAACAATGCCATCTGTTCCCTCTAGAAGGGTCAATACTGGAGCTGAGGTGAGTTGAGTCTTTACCTCCTAAAAACTTTTTTCACAAGCATTCGACCACTGAAATTTGATCTTATTCTTGGTCAAATTAGTCAATGGTGCTGCAATGGAAGAAAATTCTTCAACAAACCTCCTGTAGTAGCCAGCTAAACCCAAGAAGCTCCAGATATCTGAGGGACTATCTGGTCTGGGACAATTCTTCACCTCTTCTATCTTTTGTGAGTCCACTTGCACACTCTCTCTAGACACCACATGGACCAAAAATGCTACTGAGGTCTACCAAAAGTCACACTTTCTGAACTTAGCAAACAACTGGCGATCCTTGAGAGTCTGCAACACGATCCTCAAATGAGAGGTACGCTCCTCCTCACTTTGAGAGTGTATGAGAATATCATCTATGAAGATAGTCATGAACATATCCAAATACTGCTTGAACATCCTATTCATCAAATCCATAAAAGCGGTAGGAGCATTCATTAGTCCAAAAGACATAATTACAAACTCATAGTGACCGTACCGAGATTTGAAGGCTGTCATCTGAATGTCACTCTCCCTAACTCTGAGATGATGATAGCCAGATCTAAGGTCTATCTATGAGAAGTACTTAGCACCCTGAAGTTGGTCAAACGAGTCACCTATCCCGGGGAGGGGATACTTGTTATTTATTGTGACCTTGTTCAACTATCGATAATCAATACATATTCTAAGGGAACCATCCTTCTTTCGAATGAAGAGAACTGGAGCACCCTATGGGGATTTACTAGGCACGATGAAACCCTTATCTAGGAGATCGTTCAACTACTCTTTTAACTTCTTTAGCTCGGTTGGAGCAGTTCTGTAAGGAGGAATAGATATAGGCTGTGTATCAAGGAGAAGGTCAATACCAAAGTCAATCTCCCGCTTGGGAGGGACTCCTGGTAGATCATATGGAAACTCCTTTTGATATTCACATACTATAGGAACTGACTGAAGAATCAGGGTCTCAGATGTAACATCCTTAACCCGAACCAGATGATACATACAACCCTTGGAAATCATCTTTGGCCTTGAGGTAGGATATAAAGTGACCTACAGGAAAAACTGAACTACCTTTCCATTTTAGGATGGGCTCACCTTTAAATCGAAACTCTACCATATGGGTTCTACAATTGACTGAGGCATAACATACATGTAACCAGCCCATACTGAAGATAACATCAAAATCGGTCATGTCTAACTCTACTAGGCCGGTTGAGGCAACTTTCTAAAGGACTATGATAGGGTAATTTCTGTATACCTATCGAGCTATAATTGACTCACCGACTGGAGTAGAGACTGAGAAGGGTTCTGATAGGATTTTGGGACTGACTTCAAAACTAATAGAAACATAAGGGTCACAAAAGATAAGGTAGCTCTTGGATTTAACAATGCGTACACATCAAGATGGAATACTCGTAATATACCAGTGACCACATCTAAAGAGACCTCCTATTCCTGATGGGATGATAGTGCATAAAATCTGTTCTAACATTGGCCACCACCTGCACTAGTGGATGCCCCTTACTGAGCTGAGTGTGTTGGTGGAGCTGCTGAACTGGTGACTGGGTCACGACCTCTACTATGGCCCTTTTTAACTGAAGGATAGTCTCTGAGAAGATGTCTGGGCTTCCCAACCTTAAGCACGTGCCTGAACCCTCCATGTGATGTGCTATGAGTTTACAACACTTTTGACGCTTAAAACCAGAAAAATAGCATGGACTTAGGTATGTATGGATACGAGGTACTTTTACTTTGTTTTTAGGGAAAATAGATATTGGAACTGAATTGTGCAAAATATGGAGAAAAATGCAAAAAGTGGCTTAGTACGGATCTCAGTACAAGCTGTACTATCCTGGTACCATCATACTGAGGATCGTGGAAAGGTCCAAGAGCAAATTGTGAAGTAAAGGCAAGTTATGGTTAATGATATGAGTCGTACTATGGTAATCGTCAAAAGTTCTAGGAAAAATTACATAGGCCAAGTATCCTGGTACGGGTGGCAATCACGAGTCATGAGACCTACCTAAAACCCGTACCAAGGAACTGTGGAAAAGAAAAGAAGAATAGAAGACTGGCATAACTCAATGTACAAGAAGGACTCACGATCGTGGAATGAAGGTACGAGTCGTACCATGCCATCCATGGAAGTTAACATAAGATGCCAGCAATTGCAAGATCAAGCCATGGGAAAATTGTACAACTCATAGGTTCTTGGTACGAGTCATACCAGAAGTCAACACTTATCCAGATTCAGCAGAAGCCAACCAATGTACGAGTCAAGGTACGACCCCTACAACCTTGTTACGGGTCGTAGGTGAAGGCAGCGACAACTTTTGGTAGATTCCCTGTTTACTTAGGAGAAGGTTCCAAGTATTTGTATAAATACTCTTTAGGTTATTTTCAGTACAGAGAGGCGATAGGAAACGATAAGAAGTGATTAGACGCAATTAGAGACAAGTTGTTCTGAATTTTAATTTAAGTCTTGGAGATTTCTTTCTTTGAATTTCTTCTTTGTTCTTGGATTATTCAATATAAGTTCTTGTAATATTCAAAGCAGGTTTTCTTTCAATCATCATTGTAAGTATTCAATTATGTGTTTGTGTATGAATGCTAATAATAATCTTACAATCATGAGAGGCTAAAACCTCCACAACTAGGGTTGTGGGAACCATGGTGGATTAATAAACTAGGGTTACACAAAGTGATTCGAAATCAATGCTAAATAGTTGTATTATATTCTCTTCATCTTTAATATTTCTTAATGAAGCGCAACATTAAGACTTACCCGAATTCTTTACTTGCTTGAACCTAGAGAAGTAGAGATCAGGAAAATAGAATTACAATAAAGCCTATATCTTTATGGGTCATTGTATAAGTTGAGTTGTGGTCACATGATAGTTAATTTGGAACAAATTGGTAAAGGTTGAATTTAAACCTCTCATCAGACCTAAGTCAGTGATTGAGTATAGTCATCCAATAGGGACGAACCAGTCATTTGGATGAACCCTAGTTATCAGTTCTACAAGTAAGCATTGGGATAGATCACGAGTGTAAACTCGAAGTAGTTATGAACCCATGGGAACACTTATCCTAGTTAATTGCAAATCTTTGTAAACAACAACTGATTTTCAATCTTGTTTTATATCTATTTTCTATAAACCCCCTTTTGGAGATAACATGCCTAAAAGCTTAAATACTTGCATTAGCCTATATCTTACCATATTTCCTGTGGGTTCGACCCCAACCTTTGTTGGGTTCTTTATTAATAACGTCTGCTTCATACTTTATCAGGAGTGTGGGCTTTAGTGTTATCAAAAAGTGGCGCCATTTCCGGGGAATACGACTTAAGAATAGATTAATGTCTTGTGTTTAACTTTTAGTTGTTATTTCATCATTTACATTTTCTTTTAGTTTTTGACACACACAGGTTGTCTCTTGGTGAATGCCAAGTACTCGATGGAGCAGAAACCCCCTGATTCCTCTCAATCTTGAACTAGAAAGAACACTGCGAAGAATGGAGAACTAGGAGTAGGCCTGTCTTGCTGAAGAAGCTAGGCAAGGTGCGCTAGCTCAGCAAGCTGCACTTCAGGAAGCTAAGGATGCTCGAGATGAAGTCGTGAATGCTGGTTGCTATGGAAGGGGCAATAGAGACCAGAGATATGTTCCTCAGTTCTTTGATGAGGATGACCCTGATATTGATGATGCTGGGTCAACTGGAGCTATCGTACCACCACCTTTGCCTGCTGGGAAAAAATTTGACATCACTAGCACCATGATACAGTTTCTGAATATGAAAAGGATTTTTAGTGGCCATGCAGCAGATGATGCCAACTTGCAGTTGATGAACTTCATCGGAATATGCAAGGCGCACCGGCTGCCTGGTGTAAGTCAAGATGCAATAAGGTTGAGACTCTTCCCCTTCTCTGTTTCTGCAGAGGCCACTCTATGGTTATCAGAGCATCCCAATGACTCTATTACCAACTAGAGGGAGATCAAATAGGATTTTCTAAAGAGGTTCTTCCCACCCTCAAGGATGCTACAACTTAAGTATGAGATCTATAATATCCAACAATTGAAAATGGAGACACTTCATGAAACTTGGTTGATATTTAAAAAGAAGCTGACCAAGTGCCCAAACCATAGAAGTCCAGATGACAGCTAGTTGGAGATTTTTTGCAGGTCCTTGAATAATAACACAAAAGTAGTAGCAGATACCATGGCAGGAGGAGCACTATTGAGTCACACATGGGAGCAAGTTGCCACTATTCTTGACAGAGTGACTAAGACTAACAGGGATNATTGGCACACTAGGGAAGCGAAAGCAGCTATAGGTACATATGCTGTTAGTATGGCTGTATACCAATGAAAGAAGAAGGAGGAGCATGATCAGGAATTGGCCCACATTCTTACATCATTATACCTTCTCACAAAGCATTTAATATGCGCTAGGTCCATAAAGGTAAATGCAGTGGGAGCTCAGGGACAGGAACCGAGGCCATAGCAATTAAATTCCGAGAAGGAGGCAAATTTCTTGGACAACAGGTGGCAGATTTTGGGCCAATGCCCAAGGGTTTGGATAGGAAACTTGGTGCTAATGTTCTAGAAATCAAGGTTGGAACCAATATTGGGACAACTACAACTAATAATGGGTATAGGGATAGGAGCGAGAGGGAGAATGGAGAAGGTATGATGGTTACCGCAACGACCGGACGGGTTTGTATGTGCCTCCTAATTCATTTGAGGGTAAGGCTAGACCCTCAAAATTAGAGATCCTAATGACTGAGATGCTCAAGAAGGTGAGATCTATTGAGGAGCAGCTGAAAGATATTCGGAAAGATATATCTGGCATGAGCTGAAAAATTGAGTCGCATGCCACAACTATCAAGCAAATTGAGTAGCAGTTGGTTCAATTGTCGGCATCCCTGAACCCTAGGAAAAAGGGAACACTACCTAGCAACATAATGCAAAATCCAAATAATGATAGTCATTGTATGGCTGTGATGACTAGTAGTGGAAAGACCATAGTTGATCCCCCTTTTCCAGTTGTAGTTGAGATGGAAAGAAAGAAAGAGATCGTGATTGATGAGGATGATGAGGGTGCTGAGCAAGAGCTTAAGGAAGATGCTGAGTTGACTGAGGCTCCAGTTGGTGAAAAGGAGTCTGAAGATGAAAAGAGTAAGAAGCAAGGGGGTAAGAAAATTTATAAGGCTATCCCTCGACCACCACCACCGTTCCCTCAAAGGATGAAGAAAAAGGCAAAAGATGGTAAGTTCAAAAAATTCCTCTCTATGCTCAAACAGTTGTTTGTGAACATACCATTGGTTGAGGCATTGGAGCAGATGCCTGAATATGCCAAATTATGAAGGACCTTGTGACCAAGAATATGTCTGTAAGCTACGAGCCGGTAGGTAACTTGCATCATTGTAGTGCCATAGCTTCACGGATCCTTACTCAAAAGAAGGAGGATCCAGGTGCCTTCACCATTCAATGTACAATTATTGATTTCGAGTTTCCCAAGGCACTTTGTGACTTGGGAGCAAGCATCAACTTGATGCCATTGGCTGTGTTCAACCTCGATGCGGCTATTGATGGAAGACCGCACAGTTAAAAAGCTAGTGGGGATTCTAGTTGATGTACTTCTCAAGGTGGACTGCTTTATCTTCCCGGAGGACTTCGTAATCCTTGATTGCGAGGTTGATTTTTAGGTCCCTATTATCTTGGGCGACCATTCCTAGACACTGGGAGAGCCTTGGTAGATGTGGAAGCTGGACAATTAAAGTTCAGGCTAAACAAAGAGGAGGTCACTTTTAATTTCTATCAGTTAATGAAGCAGCCGAATGAGTTCAGGGTTGTCTCAGCAATTGATGATTATTTCGAGTTTCTGGATGAATTCTGAGTAGTCGAGAGACTAACGTCATGCCGCAAAGTTAAATCAGACGCTTCTTGGGAGGCAATCCATGTGGTGTTTGGTGAAGTGTGAGTAGCCAGACCACCTGCATCGTGCCGCGATATTCAATTAAGCGCTTCTTGGGAGGCAACCCAAGTAACTTAACTTTTGTGTGTTCAGTGTGCACGTAAAACAAAAATAGGTGGGAGAAATTTTTAGACCAGACCAGTACTACGAGCCTCAGTACAACTCATAAAAGGATTGTACGGGCCGTAGCACCAATTGGTAACAGACAAGCAAAAATTCAGGCTATGGTTGGTCATCATGACTCGTACCATGTTTGTACTGGTCGTAGTACTCACTATAACCATGAATTGTGCAAAGAGTGGAATTTCACAGAAAGTGACTTATGAGTCATTGTACAAACCGTTCCACCTTTGTATGGGTCATACCTTGCACTCGTAGGTACTCAAGTAAGTTCTCTCAGTCTTCTGCTATGAGTCCAAGAGACAAGCCATAGATCTGACCTACGACTTGTGGTATGAGTCATTATGGGCTAAATAACTTACTTTGACCCGACTCAATCCAGATATCTAGAAATCCACCCTCAACTTATTTAAATCAAATTGCTCATTCTACCACTCCCACACAAACATAAAAGCAAACCCAAAACTATCAATCAACACTCACACACTCGTTCTCAAAATTACCATGAGATTTAAGCTCACATTTTTGCAAGTTACTCCTAAATAATCTACATTCCTACCCTAAGATCATCGAAGCAAGCAAACAATTGAAACTTCAAGTAAGTAACCATATTTGAATTTGTGAAAAGCTTGCCTTGTATGATTTTGTAAGCCAACTGTGATTCCTCAAACTCACCAAGAATGGGTTGAGGAAGATGAACAGTAGCTCTGGTCATTATATTCAATGGGTAGAATTTTGAAATGCTTAAAACAATAAAATTGAGTTAGTGAAAAATTGAAAAATTGAGTTACGGGATGTGACCTAGGTTGGGAGTGAATTGGGTATGCATAAATAATGTACATGGATAGCTTAAAATGGGGAAGTCTGAGTACCTAAAATGAATCAAGTGTTTACCTGGACAACTGAACAAAATAAAGATGAGGGAAGGCTTCACGATTCTTCCTACGACTCGTGGTGTCATACTACGACTCGTATGATGACTCGTTGGGAGTGCCCCAGGTGAATAAAAATGTAACTGTTGGTACGAAGCCTGGTACGATTCATAGGATCCCACTACGTGTGATCATACCATGAGGTAGTAAGGGTAAAGATCCAAAGGAGATTGTACAACCCTACCTACAACTTTTGAAAATAAAGTACGATCCGTAACGAGTCATAGAAATATATAGAACAACGCAATTTAAAGAATTCCTTAGTACGACTCTTAGTATGAACCATACCATCATGGTATGAGTGGTACCTAGGAGTCGTGACAGGACTATTACAAACCATGAGTCTTAGTACGAGTCGTACCACCATTTTACGACCCATACTACAAATTCGTGAAAAACTTCAGAGGGTATTTTTATTGCTTTCTTTTTCTCAAATCATACATACTAACCATTTTTCTCCACAGGTACAATAACGATGAATAAAAGAGCAACCAAATCTACCCAAGACAAGAAAGCTAGAGTAGATAGCTAATCAGAGGGTATTGAGAGATGAGCCCTTCAACTCTGAACAAGAAGGAAGCTCCCCTAGTGGTTCGGTGGAGGAGTACAGAGTTGATACATTAGACACTAATGAGCCACAGACCACTAGGGCTCATGCAAAAGCACAGGCCGAAGACACTTCTACTGCTACGGTCACTACTCCCTAGTCTGAAAAGGGAGCAGAGGAACAAGTTCAAGAGCTCGGGAGTGACTCTTATGATGATGAGAGGTCTGAGGAGGCCTAATATGGAGATGAAAACAATGAGGAAGGGTCTGAAGAAGGAGATGATGTTGAGGAAATTGAGCATACCCTGCATTTAGGAAGACGTACTATGAGGTGGAAGGTGCTCGAGCCATAAGAAATTTATGAGCAGGGCTTGGCACTCACATCCAAGAAACACCCCAGGCGCATTATCCAAGAAGAACCATGGATCCTAACCAGTTTCTTGAATGGGGTTGAGGAGATGAAGCGGATCTTCAGCTTCTATGGGTTCGAGTGGATGGCTAGGACCCTGACCAATACAGTCCAGAGATGGTCAAGGAGTTCTATGCCAATTATTATGCTACATTGGAGAAGAATGCACAATCGAGCAAGAAACTGAAGGAGCAACCCAAACTTGACAAAGTATTGTTCCGAGACAAAAGTCAAGATTTCTGAGAAACACATTGCCCGGATTCTCCATAGGCCACAATTCATTGCTCCATTACCCATAACAGAGTTCAACCACTATATAGATTCCATGAAATGGATAAAGCAGTTAGGTACGGAGGAGAGACAAAGCAAACTCAAGTGGTCAATCGGAGTTGTAGTAGAGGATAAGAAGGAAGTAGAGTGGGTGGATGGTGGAAAGAAGGTCAATAAATCTTCCTTGAACTTCATAGAGAAGGTCTGCTGGACACTAGTACTGCCACAGACTGATGCCGACTATGAATGACAACACACTCAGTGCGGATAGGGCAGCCCTGGTAGTATGCATCATGTATCAGTATGAGATCAATATCCCGAGGGTGATAGCCAATGAGATACGGGATCGTGCTCTTGGGTTAAGCACCAACATGCCATTTCCGAGCCTTATATACCAGATGTGCAGTGATGCTGGTGTCCGATTAGTAAAGGATGTTGATGTAGAGATCAGAGGCTAGGCGACGACAGATATAGGGCTGATTCAGGATGAAATAAACCCGGTGAGCGGGGCTAGACTTCCAACCGCAATCCCAGTACCATAGGAAGCTGGGGGCAAGCAGGTTAATGCTTCACCTTATTGGAGTAGGATGAGACGCCGACTATAGAGGCCGGTCATTCAGAGGTATCTCCCAGCACTTCTACTGCACCTCCGGTAGGTCTCCCAAGCCAGACACTAGCTGGATATGTTCTGGTCCCTGACGACTTCCTTCAAAAGTTAGAAAAGAGGCTGACAGTGGTCGAAAGGAAAATACAATCAATGATGGAGAATGACTAGCCTTGGGTAAATGAAGAGATTGAGGAGGCCATGAGAGGGTTGCATGAGCGGATAGATGGACTCGAGCACCGATTCAATGAACGCTTGGCGGAGCATCCAGACAGGAGTAGCCTTCGGGAGGTGTTGGGGGTTATTTTGAGCCAAGTGACCGAGCTCTCATCTAGACAATCGGAAATCATATCAGCTCCCACTTTTTCAGACTTAGATGTTGAGCTCGATGAGGAGCTAGACTTGGAGGCATATTGTGTCTCGTTGGGTACAAGTTGAGGAAAAGGAAATAAGAGGGTCTTGGAGGAAGATGAAAACGATCCCTCAAAAAAGAAGAATAAGAAAGAGAAGAAATAAATAAGCGGGCGAGAATAGAGAGCCTACAAGCTCACGACGCACACATATTAGAGTTGCAGGAGTGAGCCAGAGGAGCGGGGAGCTCCACTACTGCCTAGAAAGTGATCGTTGGTGGAGAAACCCTTCGGGGGAGCCACAATCACCCAGAATTGATCCTGAAGTCACGAAAGTGACGAGCATGATGCAGGGGTAACCAATCCCCCAACAGATGTACAAGTGAGTGTGCCAGCCACCGCTAGCGCCACAAATGCAGTATAGGTACCACCTCCGCAGGATGACAAGAGCTCTTAGTGCGCCATAGGTATGTACCTTTCCCTTGTACTTATATATTTTATGCTTCGGGGATGAAGCATGTTTTTCAAAAGGGGGGTGTACTTGTATTTTTGAGATTTTTGATTCTTTCGAGGGTTTTTATTGTCGTGTTTCTTTTTCCATGAGTATTCTATCTAGTAGAACCGACATATTTAGGTTGTTTTTGTTTAATTAGAAGTAGCTTAGAATGACAAGGCAGCCAATAAATGAACTAGTTTGATGTTTTTGGAAAAATTTACCCTGTTGAAAATTTTTGTTGTTAGCTGTGTAGTTTAATTGCAATTGCATGACTTTTGTGGATCTTTGTATGGTATTTAAATTACGAGCATGAGTAGTTTTAGTTAGCCGTGCATGAACTGGATCAGTAGATTCAATGAAAACTGATACCATGAGTGGTATAGCTAGTTCAATACTGCATTTAGGATCTAGAACTTACTTGGTTGGTCTTTGCATAGACTTTAGGATAGTTGGTTAGGAGATGATCATAGGCTGTTATTGATTGATGAGTCACTTTGGCCTAAATTACCCCACCAAATGATGATGAATCCCCTGATCCTGATTTTGGTCCTTATACTAACCATTTTTCTTTGATTAACCTTTAACCTTACCAATTTCTTTTATAATAAACCTGTTTTGGCCTTGGTCCTTCCTTGGACATTGTGAACCTCAACCTAGGAAAAATGTCTAAGTTGAGAGTGGCTATAGTAGGGGTGCAAAGATTGTGGGGAGGTGAAAAAGGAAAAAGGGTTAAAAATTAGGTGTGGTGTAACAAGAAAAGAAAAAAGACTTGAAAGAGAGAAAAAATGAAAAGAAAATACAAGAAAAAAAGGAATAAAAAAATTGAGAAAATCACACCACAACCATATATTGCTTGAAAATGGAGAAAAGGAAGGACAAAGTTGAAAAAGTGAAAAATAGGGTAAAAAGTGTAGAGTGGAGCCAGGAGTATGTAGTGCCAAGTTGGGTATAGTCACTTATTTCCGTATTTACCAAACCCAGCTCGAAGCCTACATTACAAGACGAACAAAGTTCTATAGTGATCCTAGGTTAGCTGTCCGAAGAGCCAAAGTAGAGAAAATAAAGACAAGCTTATGGTGTCTGATATGCAGTATTTGGAACATCTTTGGGAGAGTGGGATTCCCATTTGTTTAGTCCCAAGTTATTCATATTATATATCTGTGAGTGTTTGGGACTTTATTTTTTGTGAGGATACCTGGTTTGTGTTGTATTTTACCAAATATCTGTGTGAATAGCATTGGTGATAGCTCAATTTTCTACTGATAGTTGGATGCCACATCTTGATCCATGTATGTCATTGATTGTGATTACATGTGTGCATAGTTGACTTAGTTTGAACAGAAAAAGGGTCAATAGCCGGTTACGGTTCATAGTGCAAATTTTGTTTTGTTGGCTATAGGTATTCTAGGTTTACTTTCTGGTTAAGCGTTAATTTTTTGTTTTTGTTTTCTTTTCCTGAGGACATACAAAAGTCTACATTTGAGGGTGTTGATGTGTTGTGAGCTTAAAACACTTTCAACGCTTAAAATCGGGAAAATAGCACAGACTTAGGTGTGTTTATATGGATATGAGGTACTTTTACTTTGTTTTGAGGGAAAATAGATGTTGGAGCTGAATTGTGCAAAAGATAGAGAAAAATACATAAAAGTGGCTTAGTACGAATCTCAGCACGAGCTGTACTGAGAATCGTGGAAAGCTCTAGGAGAAAATTGTGAAGCAAAGGCAAGTTACGGCTCATGGTACGAGTCGTACCATCTTGGTATTAGCAGTACCATCCTGGTACGAGCCGTACCATGGCAGTTGTGAAAAGTTCCAAGAGAAATTGCATAGTCCAAGTATCCTAATACGGGTGGTAATCACGAGTTCTGAGACCTATCTAAGACCCATACCAAGGAATCGTGAAAAAGACCAGAAGAATAGAAGATTGGCAGAACTCAATATATGAGAAGGACTCATGGATCGTGGAATGAAGGTACAAGTTTTACCATGCCATCTGTGGAAGTTAATAGAAGATGCCAGCAATTGCAAAATCAAGGAAGGAAAGATTGTACGACTCATAGGTTCTTGGTACAAGTCATACCAGAAGTTAACACTTAGCCAGATTTAGCAGAAGCCAACCAATGTACGAGTCAAGGTATGACCCGTAAAACCCTGTTACAGGTTGTAGGTTAAGGCGGCGACAATTTTTGGTAGTTTCCTTATTTAATTAGGAGAAGGTTCCAATTATTTGTATAAATTCTCTTTAGGTTATTTTTCAATACAGAGAGGTTATAAGAAGTGATAAGAAGTGATTAGACGCAATTAGAGACAAGTAGTTATGAATTTTAATTCAAATCTTGAAGATAATTTCTTCTGTTGAATTTCCTCTTTGTTCTTGGATTATTCAACATCAGTTTTTGTAATATTCAAAGTAGGTTTTCTTTCAATCATCGTTGTAAGTATTCAATTATGTTTTTATATATGAATGCTAATAATAATATTACAATCATGAGAGGCTAAAACCTCCATATCTAGGGTTGTGGGAACCATGGTGGATTAATAAACTAGGGTTACACAAAGTTATTCAAAATCAATGCTAAACAGTTGTATTGTATTCTCTTCATCTTTAAGACTTGCCTGAATTCTTTACTTGCTTGAACCTTGAGAAGTATAGATTAGGAAAAGAGAATTACAATAAAGCCTTGATCTTTATGGTTCATTGCATAACTTGAGCTGCGGTCGCAGGATAGTTAATTTGGAACAAATTGGTAAAGATTGAATTGAAATCGCTCATCAGGCCTAACACAGTGATTGAGTATAGTCATCCCGTAGGGACTAACCAATCGTCTGGATGAACTCTAGTTATCAGTTCTACAAGTAAGCATTGAAATAGATCACAAGTGTAACCCCGAAGTAGCTATGAACCCATGGGAGCACTTACCCTAGTTAATTGCGAATCTTGATAAACAATAACCAGTTTTCAATCTTGTTTTATAGCTGTTTTCTATAAACCCACCATTTTGGAGATAACATACCTAAATGCTTAAATACTTGCATTAATATATATCTTACCATATTCCTTGTCGGTTCGACCACAACCTTTGTTGGGTTCTTTATTGACAACGTCTGCTTCATACTTTATCAGGATCGTGAGTTTGAGTGTTATGACCACACACTCTTTGCTGTGCCTCCTACCACATCTCATGCAAACTAGAATGTTAGGTTGTCCTAACATTCTCCCCTAACCTCTAGACCCTGATGCTCTACCCCTCTAATCACGCCTAGGTCTAGACAGAACACTGACTGATGCTGGCGCTGGGGATGAAGACCTCTAGTGGGACTGATGGTGATTTCCCCCACCGGACCTCTGTTGGAACTGTCCGTAACTTCCTGTCCTGGCCCTCTTTTCCTCTCTCTCCTTTTCCTTCATCTTCTCCACCTCTATTTTGTGGGCATATATGACCAACAACGAGAAATCTCGGTCACTATTCAGCATAGCAGTCCTGCACTCCTTGACCAGTGAATCTGCTACTCCATTCACAAACTTGCTCATACGAGCCCTCTGATCAACAACCATCTCCGGCGCATACTTAGAAAGTCGAGTAAACTCCAAGGCATACTCTTGACCAGTCCTGCGGTGCTGCTTCAAGTTGATGAACTTCGCTACCTTTGCCTCCCTCAATTCTCTAGGGAAGAACCTATCCAAGAAGGTAGTACGAAGTCATCCCAACTCACGGGGGCTACTCCCGCTACCCTACTATCCTTGCAGTGGCGAGACCATATGTAAGAAACCCCTTTTAGCAAATAGGAAGCTAAATCTGCACTCTCCTCTCCTATCACCCCCATAATCTGGGTGATCTTCTGCACCTCCTTAAGAAACTCATGCGGGTTCTCATCCACCTTTGACTCAAGAAACTCAGGTGGGTTTATCCTGAGAAAGTCTCGAACTCTAGCCGCTGTTTCATTCCCTTTTTGAGGAACATGGGCCACTGCTTGCTAATTGACCTGAGCGGTCATAGCCTGTGCCAACATCTGAAATGACCCTCTGTACTCAACATGAGTGAACTGCTCGGCAAATAATCTACTGGGGCTGGTGGGGCTTGTTGATGCCCATCTCCATTACCATTTTCATGGCCATTCCCATTGCCATTTATTCAACCATTCACTCGACAAGGAGGCATATTTATACAAATACATATAGCATGAGTTATAGGCATAGAGAGATACTTCATCACATGACATAGATCATGAAAGAAGGGAAATTTCCTAAAACATTTTGTATCCTTTTCCCTATAAGTCTAGCGCGCATCACAATCATGAAAAAGAATCTACTTAATGCGACTTTCAGACACCCTCGGACACTCTAAACCTTTGCTCTAATATCAAGTTTGTCATGACCTGAGCGGGGACCCTAGATCGAGACACGAGACCTAGAACTACGAATGGCTCCAAGTCGACCCATGGCATGAACATAGCAACTAAATAACATATATTAAAGAAGAAACTAATAACTGAAACATGAATTAGCAGATGTCTGAATAACAAAAACATAAATCAAACGATAGCGTCACAATACTAAATCTCAAAGTTGAACATGCTAAACTATGTATGAAAAGCCTCTACTAACTGATAAGATGCTTGGACAATACCCAGCTATCTCCAAGATTGAAATCTAACTGACAGAATAACTGAATTGATAGATGTCCTCAGATGATGAGGACTCACCCAAAACAGGGTTGGACTGTGCTGAGAGAGAAGCGAGCTATCAATGAGACTGAGCCGGTCACTTGAACCTATATCATTAAATGATATAACATAGAGTATGAAGTCAGTACTTTGAATGTACTAAGTATGCAAGGTAAGTGAAACATGCTTAGCATATATTAACTGAAATCATACATATAAATATAATTAATTAGATCATAAGAGTAAGGACTGCATACTGAAAACTGAATCTGAGACATACATAGTCGTAAGCTGATTATCATAACTGAATATAGTGACCCGAGATTTAGAGATAGAAATCATATGACTTATCATAGATGAAATTGTAAGTAAAAGATCATAAAATTATCATTGGGTCAAGTCTTCTATAAAACATAATATCAAAAGACATGAACATAAGTAACTAATATCATGAGAAATAATAGGAGACTCATCAAATGCGACACCATCATGATAGAGCTTACGTGATGTCCCAACTATCATACTCAAGTGGTAGAGCCATCCAAAACCTTGCTATGGCTAAGAACGATACCATGATATCGATATCAAGCCGAGACCCCTTGGGGGCAGGGAAAAACTCTCTTGAGAGGTCCCAAACAAGTAAGATATACCTACATTGGCATGTAGTTCTGAGACCAGGAACCTTGAAACCCCAAGCCTACTTGGTGCTAGACACTACTCCCAAAAACATGCATAGTGTTCCCTTGTTTTTCAACGAAGCTGAAATATAATTACATGCATAGTTTAAAATCTGAACATTGGGAGTCTTGACTCCAAAAGATATCATAAGCTATAATGGGAGTCTTGAATTCAAAACATATGATAAGCTGATCTTATTAGTCTTGACCAAATCATGAAAATATACTTAACTTATGTGGGCTTGCCCAAGTCATAACATCGTGCATACTTTAAATAGACTTCATAAGTCAAAATTATGGATTCATACATGAGAAATTTATAAACATTCATTCATGCTAGAAATCTCATCAAACTTGAAATCATGAATCATAAGCTTGACTTTTCATAAAACTTGCATAATAGGGCATAACTTCTAATAACTTGAAATCATGAATTTATAATCAATTTGGGATAAAATTTTCCCATTAAACTTAGAATAATACCTTAGAACATGAGGGGATTAGAACCATAAATATATCATATAGAATATCATAAATTGGGGTTAAAACCCCAAAGATCAATACACTTGATTAAACATGAATTCATGAACTTTGAGAAGAAGTTTGGGCATAAGAGTGAAAGGAAACTCTCATTCATAGCCCTACATACTTGGGTAAACTTATTCTCAAACTATCCTTTGAAATCCCAAGAGAATCAGGGAAGAATTGAGAGAATTCTAGCTTGATCTTGAAGAGGTTTCTCAATTACTTGCACGCTTGGGAGCCTAATGGCTTAGAATAGGTTAAACCCTCTTAAAAAACTCCTTTAAAACAATGTCATTAGATAGTTAGAAGTTTAGGAATTATGACAATGTCCTTAAAGATTCGTCTAGAAAAGTTATCCTGCCAGTCCTAACGAGGGACTGGACGACTCATTGGATGGCTAACGGGCTCTTCCTTGACCTGTTGCCACTATCAACTCCTTCTCATCTTTAGATCCTTCCAAGCCAACGAGGGACCTAACAACTCATTAGGAACACGATGACTCGTTCCTTCCATCCGTTCTGACCACTGGAAACCCGCATCCTTCTCTACCAGTATGCACCTAACGGGCTACCTAATAGCACATGGGGTGAAACGACGACTCGTCACCCCATCCGTTTCCACCTTAGGGAAACACCAAACCTTCAACTCAGGCACACATGCAATTGGACACTTAACGACCCATTAGGTCACTGGATGACTCATCCTGTGACCTAGTACCAGTTTTCCTGCTTTCTTCATTTCAACCCTCGGGTCTGATCTTAAGGAATTTTGGGGTGTTACATACAACCAACAACACCAAAATTTGCACACGTGAACACTATCAAGTAATGACCCCTTTTTCATTCAAAACCAAGCTAGCTATGCGTATATGAAACTACAAGTCATGACACAAAGGGATCTAAAGATGGCATTCAATCATTAACAGACAACCCAGCTATCACTAATGCTATTTACACAGAATATTGGCAGAATGCAATGCTACCCATGTACCCTCACACAAATAAAGTCCAATACACTCATAACACACACACACACACACACACACGCACATATATATATGAACCGGGGACTATCAAGAAAAGCTCTTACTCACAAAAAAGTTCCAAATACTACACAAGTGATACCATAGACTTGCTCTTATTTTCTCTACTCTAGCTTTTTAGACAGTTAGGTTAGGATCACTTTAGGACTTTTATTGGCTTGTAAAGTAGGACGAGGGACGGGTATGATACATATGGATAATAGTGACTAACCCTCCTTGGTGCAACACAACTTTTGGCTCCACTTTTAGCTCTTTTTCATATTTTTTTCTTTTCCTACCTTTCTCCATTTTATTCAGCTGTCACTTGGTGGGTGTGGTTTATTTTACACTTTTCTGTTATTTATTTTTTTATTTTTGACTGTCACACCTGATTCTATATCCTAGATGAGACACGGTACATAGAGTCAAGAGTAACCCCAACTCAACCAATGGTCTATCATAACACAGACAATCTGAGTAAAAACATAGTCGAAGCTTTAAAATAATAAAACCATTAATGAAGAAGAACAAAATCATAAAGTTTTAATACAACTGAAAACAAAACTGAAAATCTGGATCTGTGTCTGAGTTTGAAAGCCATCTATTTTATTAGTTACTGAGACAAGTCCCCAACTAACTCTAAGCCTAATTGAAAGAAAAATAACGGAAGAAAAATAATCATCGTCCTTGAAAGATGAGGACTCACCACTGGTGCGGCTGAAAACTCCTAGATGAGATCTGCTAACGGTGCCGAGACTGAGAACCTGCAACTGTATCATAAAATGATACAGCACAGAAGGCATGCGTCAGTACTTTAAATGTACTGAATATGTAGGAGAAAACATAACACATAGAAATAATAATTGAACTGTAATGACATGCAATGACCAACTGAAATGCTGAAATTGAATAAGCTGAAATATACTGAGATTGTCAAAATGACCTTGTTTGATGATCAAAGACACGCCCTAAATCTGAGATGCTGAATCTGAACTAAATGTACTGAACTGAGTAAACTGAGACTATTCTAAACTGAGCTAATCTGAGATGAATTGACTAGTGGAAGAGCCTATAACCAACATATAACCACGTGAGCTAGACGTGGAGTCCGATGTATACACCCCATCGATAGGACCCAATATACCTTGCTAGGGTATAAAGGTATGAACTGGGTGATCACAAGTTTGGGGCCATAAGGCCAATAAAAATAACCTACAGTAGCAACGTAGTTCTGTGAACCTGGGTGCACTGAAACCCCGATCCACTCGGTGCTAAGTCCTACTCCCACTGGATAGTCATAGAATGACTACTAGGCTGATAGATCAAAACTGGGGCCCAAGAATAAGTCAGCAATACCTATCTGGAAGTACCCTGAGAGTCTTATCAGACCGAATTCTATAATTGGTGTTCTAAGACTGGTCAGAGCTGCTTATCTGGAAGCGTCATAACTGTCTAAAGAACAAAACGTAATCTTAAGGTGGGATTCTAAGGCTGGTAAGAGTTGCTTATCTGGAAGTGTCATGACCGCCTAAAGAACCACTAAAATATGATAACTGAGTCTAATGTTGATAATTGGGAGGCACCACCGACACCTCAAGAATTAACTATAGTCAAACTGATTAGCTGACATTTCTGGACAACACTGAGTGTAGTAATCTAACTGAGACTGGACATGTATATATTTGACTGAAATTTTCACATAAACTAACAATACGGGGATCTCAAATCTGATAGAATCAAGCTATAGGGAAACTAGTCCAACACGCAAAATTCTAAATTTTACTGAATTGAGAATTAGGGCTAAATCATTCAACTAGATAGAATTTTCATAATTTTCTATAAATAGGAAATAATAAAGCAAATAAAAATCAAGAGAAATATTCCACTTGTAATCTTAAAGAAATTAGTATGACAATTTTTTACATTTTGAATCCACAGGGTTGAACTGATAGAGAAAATAGAGAAGATTTTGGGGACACAAGGGAAGAACTATTCCCTTGTTGAATTCCAACATACTTGGATAAGAAATCCCTAGAGAAAAAGACTTGAACTTCTGCAAATGAAAAGGAGCCCTAGTTCTTTCTTGAGAGAAGTGACCTAGGCTCTACGATTGATTTCTGAAAGTTTACGTTGAGAATGAGGGGGAAAACCATTTAATCCCACTAATATCTCTGAAATTATACTTAAAACGACACAGTTTATTTAAGGACTAAATAGGTGGAAAATTACAAAAATATTCTTGGAATAAAAATCTAAAAACTGACCGACAGGGAACCAATGGGTCACTCAACGAGTTGTTGGTTGAGACCACGACTCATTGGGACCACTCATTGATCCTACTGTCCAGGTCCTCGGTTCACAGAATCTGGCAGCAGGGGATACCATGACTCATTAGATGAACCAACGAGTCATTGGTTCCTCCCGTGGTCACTAGAGGAGGAAACTTAGAAGGCTTGACAACGGGCGACACAACGACTTGTTGGTGGAACCAATGGGTCATTGTGTCCAGTCGTTACCTTCACCAAAACAAGTCTTGTAGTTCTGATCTTGACCCCACAGGTGGTCAAATTGACTTATTGTGGGACACAACAGATGGTTATTTCCACTTGTCATCACTGAAAGCGGTTTCTGGGTTCTCACCCAACGACTCACACAATGAGTCATTGTTTTTGACGATGACTCGTTGGTTGAGTCGTGGTTTTAAGCTGGGGAAATAACGAGTGATAGGAAAACTTGTTGTTTCTACTAATGGGTCATTCCTTGTCCCGTGGGTTCTCTATTGACCAAGCAGGGCTGACCACGACTGACATAACAATTTGTTAGAGCTGACCACGACTTGTTTTCTAAGTCATTCTGAGGCAAATTCTTAGGTTTTCTTTTGGATTTTTCTTGCAAGGTCTAAGTCTGGTCTAGGAAAGTTTCGGGGTGTTACAATATCTCCCCTTTGGGATCATTCATCCTCGAATGAAGACTAAAGCTTCTGGAACTAGGAAAAGAGCTGTAATTCCTAGACTGAGACTATGAGATGGTTTTCGAAGGAGTAACTGACTCCGAACTGACTTAAACATGCTAAAAGAGCCATGCAACTAGAATGCACATTGAAAATCTAAATAGAGTTGATGAGTACAGTATTGAATAGAGTACGGAGGAGGGTTTTAGTACCTGATGTTGGAACTGAACTAGAAGGGAATAAGTGAGGGTATCTGGCCATCATATCATCTTTTGCTTCCCATGTAGCTTCCTCAACTAGCTGGTTCCTCTAGAAAACTTTCACCGAAGCGACTTCCTTATTTCTCAACTTACGAACCTGACGGTCAAAGATTTGAACTGGAACCTCTTCGTAAGAGAGACTATCTTTTATTCCCACACTGTCTAGTGGCACAAATAAGGTTGGATCGTCGATGCACTTCTTGAATAGTGACACATGGAAGACTGGGTGCACCGATGCTAACTCTAGAGGTAGTTCTAACTCATATGCCATACTGCCAATTCATTTCAGAATTCTATAGGGTCCCATATATCTTGGACTGAGTTTTCCTTTCTTCCAAACCTCATCACCCCTTTCATGGGTGAAATTTTTTGATAAATGCAATCATTCACTGCAAACTCTAACTCTCTTCTTCTCACATCAGCATAGGATTTTTGATGGCTTTGCACTATTTTCAACCTCTCCCTAATAAGTTGCACCTTTTGCATAGCCTCATGAATTGAGTCTGGCCCTATCAGGGTAGTTTCACCAACCTCAAACCACCCTATAGGAGATCTACACCTCCTATCATATAATGCCTCAAAGGGGGTCATCTGGATATTGGAGTGGTAGTTCTTGTTGTACACAAACTCGATGAGTTGTAAGTGATCATCCCAACTGCCCTTGAAATTGATCACACATGCTCTCAGCATATCTTCCAAGGTCTGTATAGCCTGCATAACTTGTCCATCTATCTTGGAGTGAAAAGCTGTGCTGAGCTTGACCTGGGTAAAAAGTCCCTTCTGAAATGACTTCCAGAAATGCAAGGTGAATTGGGTACCTCTATCTGAAATAATGGACAAGGGCATCCTATGCAGTCTGACCAACTCCCAGATATAAAGCCTAGCATAATCCTCAGCTGAGTCTGTAGTTTTAACTGGGAGGAAATGTGCTGACTTGGTCATCCGGTATACTATTACACAGATTGATCATGCCATTGATGAGTATGAGGTAGACCTGTATTAAAATCCGTATTCACTTCTTCCCACTTTCACGTGGGTATACTGATATCCTGAGTCATGCCTCCCGGTGTCTGATGTTCTAACTTGACCTGCTGCAGTTCGGGCACTTAGCTACAAATTCTACAATGTCTCTTTTCATGCTATTCCACCAGTAAATATCTCGTAGATCAAAATACATCTTAGTAGCCCCTACGTGGATAGAGTATCTCGAACTGTGTGCTTTGTCCAGTATCTGCTGTCTCAAATCACCTATATCCTATACACACAACCTACCCTGGTAATGGAGTACCCCATCTCTTCCTTGGGAGAAAGCCTCCATTTCTTTTTTGAGAACCGCCTCTTTCAACTTAAGCAATATGGGATCTTCATCTGTCCTTGGCTTAACTTCAACTATCAACGAGAATCTAATCCACTCTGCACCACTACTCCGCCCTTAGCTGTACCAACTGCACCCCCAACCGACCTAACCTGTGGATATCCTTTGCCAGTTCCTTTTTTCCCTCTTAACCATGAGCCATGCTCAACATAGACATCGTTTTTAGAGCATCATCCACCCAAGTGGTTTTTCCCGGGTGATAAAACACATTCATGTCATAGTCCTTCAGTAGCTCCAACCTTCTTCTCTGACGAAGATTTAGATCATTCTGACTGAACACATACTGAAGACTCTTGTGATTGGTGAAAACATCCATTGATCCTCGTAAAGGTAGTGCCTCCATATTTTCAACGCAAACACCATCACTGCCAACTCTAGGTCATGAGTCGGATAGTTCTTCTCATGAACCTTGAGCTGTCTGGAGGTGTAAGTCATCACCCTACCCCGATACATCAGAACACAACCAAGTCCAACTCTAGAAGCATCACACAATACACCATGAACATATCTGTTCCTTCCGACAAGGTTAACACTGGAGCAATAGCGAGTCGAGTCTTTAACTCCTGGAAACTCTTCTCAAATGCATCTGACCAATGAAATTTCACCTTTTTTTTAGTCAACCTAGTTAGAGGGGATTCAATAGAGGATAATACTTCCACAAAGCGTCAGTAAAACTGGCTAGACCCAAGAAATTTCTTATTTCGGTTGGGGTAGTAGGTCTAGGACAGTCTTTTATCGCTGCTATCTTTTAAGGATCCACCTGAATACCCTCACCCGAGATCACATGACCAAGGAAAGTCACAAAATTCAACTAGAATTCTTATTTGCTGAACTTAGCGAATAACTGGCGGTCTCTGAGTGTCTGTAGCACAATCCTCAGATGTTTAGCATGATATTTTTCGCTTATGGAGTATACCAGAATGTCATCAATGAATACTATGACGAACATGTCTAGATATATCTTGAAAACCCTATTCATCAGGTCCATGAAAGCTATCGGGGAATTAGTTACTCTGAAGGACATAACCACGAATTCGTAGTGATCATACCGAGTTCTGGGAGTTGTTTTCGATATGTCACACTCTTTGACCCTTAGCTAATGGTATCCTGACCTGAGATCTACCTTGGAGAAACAATTGGCTCCATAAAGCTGATCGAAGAAGTTACCAATACTGGGTAGGGGATGCCTGTTCTTAACTGTGACCTTATTCAACTGATAGTAGTCGACACACATTCTGAGGGTACCTTCTTTCTTTCGCATGAATAATACTGGAGCACTCCATGTAGAGATGCTGGGCCTGATGAAGCCTTCATCAAGGAGGTCTTTTAGATTCTCCTTCAACTCCTTAAGCTCAGCTGGATCCATTCTTTAAGGAGGGGTGGAGATGGTCTGAGTGTCTGGGAGAAGGTCTATGCTGAAGTCTATTTCTCACTCAGGAGGAAATCCGGGAAGATCTTTGGGAAACACGTTAGGGAACTCACTGACAACTAGGACTGACTAAATAGTTAGGGTCTCAGAGATAGAATCTTTGACCTGAACTAGATGATAAATATACCCCTTAGAAATAAGCATTTTGGCCTTAAGGTAGGAAACAAACTGATCCTTAGGCACTGAACTACTGTCCATCCACTCTAAAAGTGGCTCATTAGGGAACTGAAATATGATGACCCTAGTTCTGCAGTTGACGGAGGCATAACCAGAGTGTAACTAATCCATGCAAAGAATGAGGTCAATGTCAATCATGTCTAACTATACAAGATCAACCGGAATGACCTTATTCAGGATTGAGACTGGGTAGTTTCTATACATCCGGCTGGCTCTAAGTGACTCACCAACTGGGGTGGAGATTGAGAGTGGTTCTGAGAGGAATTCTGCACTAATATCAAACTGGACAACTACATAATGAGTCATGAACGATAGTGTGGCTCTTGGATCTAGTAGGGTATACACATTTAGATGAAAAAGGCATAACATGCTAGTGGCCACGTCAGGTGAGCTCTCCTAATCCTGACGAGAGGACAAAGCATAAAAATGGTTTTGGCGCTGGCCGCCATCCATACCTGAAGTGCTGGCCTGCTGAGCTGATCGACCTTCTGGAGTTGCTAAAGTGGTGGGTTGTGATCTCCCCCTTCCTACTGATGGACATTCTTTGAGCCGATGACCAAGTTGTCCATACCTAAAACAACCCTCTCGGCCCTGAAGACATTCCCTTGGATGGTTCTTTCCATAATTAGGGCAAGTTGGGTAGCGGTTGCTGGCACTGTGACTCTGGGACTAAGAGCCAGATGCTCCACCCCTTGTCCTTGCGAGAAAGGAAAGTAGGGGAACTAGCTGAAGTGGGTTCTGTAGCCATTTGCTGTTGTGGGCGGCTACTACCGCCAGACCTCTAGTGGCCTTAATCTGATTGGTCAGTCCTGGCCCGCTTGTTCTATCACTCCAAGTCATTTAGTTTTTCTGCCTCAATCTGTTGGGCATGAACGATGAGGCTGGAGAGATCAATATCTTTAATAAGCATTGCAGTCCTGCACTCATTGAGGACCAAGTTCGATACTTTGTTGATGAACTTCAGCATGCGAGCCCTTGGCTCAGCCACCATCTCTGGGGCATACAACCTTGTAAACTCTAGTGCATACTCTTCCACCATCCGATTTCCCTATTTCAGATTCATAAATTCAGCCATCTTAGCCTCCCTGAGCTACCAGGGAAATAATCTGTCTAAGAAGGCTTTAGTGAACTCCTCCCACTCCATCGGTTCTGCTCTCGATGGTCTTCTTTCCTTCCACTGTTCGTACCAGATCTGGGCTACCCCTTTCAGCTGGTAGGAAGCTAGGCCGGCACTCTCAGAGGAGATAACACCCATAATTCAGGTGATCTTCCTAATCTCATCGATGATCTCCTGTGGGTCCTCTCCCACCTTAGATCCGTAGAAAGTTGGAGGGTTCATCCGGGTGAAGTCCCCAACCCGGGCAGCTGCTGCGGACCCATTAGTATCAATCGAAACCACCTGCTTGTTCACCTGGTTCATGACTGTCTGTGCAAGCAGCTGGATAGCTGCTTTGAACTCTGCGGAGGACACTAGGTCTTCTTGAGGGGCTGCTGGAGTTGGTAGGGCAGGTCGGTGAGCGTTGCCGGCCCTTCGTCCGTTACCACGTCATGGAGGCATGATTTCACTGAAATGAAATAGAGCACGATTTAGGAGAATGTTTCTAGAATTGAACATGGACGCACGATAAAGAGTATGAACAAAAGGGAGTTTTCCTAACAATGTCTCATAGCCTCCCCGTCATAAGTGTGACATGCTTCACACCCATGGAAAGGACTCTACTCGACGCGGCTTTCAGACATCTAAAGATACTCTAAAACTACTGCTCTGATACCAAGTTTGTCTCACCTCGAGTCTATACCCTGGAAGAGACACGATACTTAGAGTCACAAGTAACCCCAAGTCAACCCATGGTCTATCATAAAACTGGCAATCTAAGTAAAAACATAGAAGGAGCTTTAAAATAATAAAACCATTTATGAAGAAGAACTAAATCATAAAGTTTTAATACAACTGAAAACAAAACTGAAAATCTGGATCTGTGTCTGTGTTGGAAAACCATCTATCTGATGAGTTGCTAGGACAAGCCCCCAGCTAACTCTGAGTCTAATTGAAAGAAAAATAACAAAAGAAAAATAATCATCATCCTCAAAAGATGAGGACTCACCACTGGTGCAGCTGAAAACTCCAGGATGAGATTTGCTAACGGTGCTGAGACTAAGAACCTATAGTTGTATCATGAAACGATAAAATATAGAAGGTATCATCTGTACTTTAAATGTATTGAGTAAGTGGGAGAAAACATAGCATAGAGAAATAATAGCTAAACTATAATGACATGCAATGACCAACTGAAATGCTAACTGAATAAACTGAAATATACTGAGATGGTCAAAACGATCCTGTCTGATGGTCAAAGACATGCCCTAAATCTGAGATGCTGAACCTGAACTAAATGTACTGACTGAGTAAGCTGAGACTGTTCTAAACTGAGCTAATCTGAGACTGAACTGACTAGTGGGAGACTCTATAACCGACATATAACCACATGAGCTAGACGTGGAGTTCGATGTATACACCCCATCGATAGGACCCAATATACCTTGCTAGGGTATAAATGAATGAATTGGGTGATCACACTTCTGGGGCCATAAGGCCAATAAAAATAACCTACGGTGGCAATGTAGCTCTGGGAACTGGGGTGCGCTGGAACCTCGGTCCACTCGGTGCTAAGTCCTACTCCCACTGGATAGTCCTAGAGTGACTACTAGGCTGATAGCTCAAAACTGGGGCACAAGACTAAGTCAGGAATACCTATCTGGAAGTACCCTGAGATTCTTATCGGACCGGATTCTGTAACTAGTATTCTAAGACTAGTCAGAGCTGCTTATTTGGAAGCATCGTAACTGTTTAAAGAAAAAACTATAATCTGAAGCTGGGATTCTAAGGGTGATTAGAGTTGCTTATATGGAAGTGTCATGACCGCCTAAAGAACCACTAAAATATGATAACTGAGTCTAATATTGATAACTGGGAGGCACCACTGACACCTTAAGAATTAACTGTAGTCAAACTGATCAATTGACATTTCTGAATAACACTGAGTGTAGTAATCTGACTGAGACTGGACATGTATATATCTGACTGAAATTTCCACATACACTAACAATATGGGGATCTCAAATATGATAGAATCAAGCAACAGGGAAACTAGTCCAACACGCAAGATTCTAAATTCTACTAAACAGAGAACTAGGGTTAAATCATTCCACTAGATACAGTTTTCACAAAGTTTTGGAAATAGAGAATAATAAAGTAGTTAAAAATCATGTGAAATATTCCACTTGTAATCTTAAAAAATTTAGTCTGACAATTTTCTACACTTCAAATCCACAGGGCTGAACTGATAGAGAAAATAGAGAAGATTTTGGGGACAAAAAGGAAGGATTATTCCCTTGTTGAATTCCCACATACCTGGATAAGAAATTTCTCGAGAAAAAGACTTGAAATTCTTCAACTGACAAGGAGTCCTAGTTCTTGCTTGAGAGAAGTGACCTAGGTTCTACAATCGATTTCTGAAAGTTTATGTGAGGAATGAGGGGGAAAACCATTTAATCCCTCTAATATCTTTGAAATTATACTTTAAACTATGTAGTTTGAGGACTAAATAGGTAGGAAATTATAAAAATATCCCTAGAATAAAAATCTGGAAACTTAGAGACAAGGAACCAACGGGTGACTCAATGAATCGTTGATTGAGACCAAGATTCATTGGGACCACTCGTTGGTCCTACTGTTCGGGTCCCTGGTTCACAGAATCTGGCAACGGGGTATACCAAAACTCATTAGATGAACCAACGAGTCATAGGTTCCTCCCGTGGTCACTGGACGAGGAAACTTGGAAGGCTTAACAATGGGTGACACAACTGACTCGTTGGTGGACCTAACGGGTCGTTGTGTCCAGTCGTTACCTTCACTAGAACAAGTCTTGTATTTCTGAGCTTAACCCAATGGGTGGTCACAACGACTCATTATGGGACACAAAGGGTCGTTGTTTCCACTCGTCATCACTGAAATGGGTTTCTAGGTTCTCATCCAATGACTGACATAATAAGTCATTGTTTCTAATGATGACTTGTTAGTGGAGTCGTATGGTCCTGGAGAAGGGGTTCTGAGCTGGGGAACCAACGAGTGACAGGACGACTCATTTTTTTTCCCAACAAGTCATTCCTTGTCGCATGGGTTCTTGATTGACCAAGCAGAGCTAACCACAACTGACACAACGAGTTGTTGGAGCTGACCATGACTCGTTGTCTCAGTCACTCTGAGAAACAATTTCTGGTTTTCTTCTGGATTTTTCTTGCAAGGTCTGAGTCTGGTCTAGGAAAGTTTCGGGGTGTTACATTGACTTTCAAATTTCTTCTTTTTTTTCTTTCATAGTTTACCTTTTACTGACTAGCTGTTTTCCTTTTTCCCCACATCATCTATGCACCCCTACATTAACCACCCAACTTAGGCAGTTTGCTTGATTTGAGGTTAACAATGTCCAAGGAGGGAGTAGGATCAAAACAGGTTCATTATAAAAAACATAGGGAAGGTGAATGGGCTAATCAATAAAAAAGTAAATTTTAGGCTCAAACATGGGGTCAAGGGATTCGTTTCTTTTTGGTAGGGCAATTTAAGCTAAAGTGGGCTAAATAAAAAATAGCCTAATGATCCTTTCCTAACCAACTATTCTATAACCTAAGCAAACACTATCCGGGCAAGTTCTGGATCATCTACATAGTATTAAACTAAGTAAAGAACTCACTCACACATGGTAAATGTTTGGATCACATACTACCAATTCGGTTCATGCACAAAGATGCTACAGTTACTCATGCTAATCACTCAAACGCAACAAAAAGATCCACAATAGTCACGCTTTACAGTAAACAAACATAGCTAATCACAATTTTTTTTATAACAGGTCATTTTTTTCAAACTATAAAAACATCAAACACATGTGCTTTTTTACTGGTTGTCAAGTACATCTAAGCAACTTCTAATTAAACAAAAACAAAACATCCTAAAAACATGTTGGTTCCACTAGATAGCATGTCTGAGGAAAATAAAATACGACAAAAAAAACTCTCGGACAAACCAAATACAAACAAATACACCCCCTTTGAAAACATGCTTTGTCCCTATAGCAATGAAATAAGAACAAGGAGGGGAACATACTTGTGGTTCTCTAAATGCTCCTGTCATCCCGTGGAGGCGGGTGTGAAGGCATACTCTCCCCCTCTACAGTCGTGGTGCCAGCCGTGGCCGGCGCACTTAGTGGTGTAATAGTGGGGGTTGTGGTAATCCCCGCAGCAATCTTGGCTTCATTGGCAACCTCTGGATCTCTCTAGGCTGAATGTGGCTTACCCGAAGGGTCCTCGCCACCCGCAAGCTCCCTAGGCTCAACAGCTAAACTCCCAGCTCCTCTAGCTCTCTCCTGCAGCTCAGACATATGCTGGTCATGAGTTTGTGGGCTAGTTGCTGCCACCCTATCACACTCTTTTCTCTCTCTTTTCCTTCTCTTTCTGGAGGCCTCCTCATCGATCACCTCCGCCAATTTTCTCTTTCCTTTCTCTCATCTAGCTAGCCCATGACACTAGAATGCCCCTAGATCAATCTCCTCCTCCGTCTTATCCTCAAATAATGGAATTCAAGACGACAACTCAGCTACCTGACTTTATAGGGACCCCATCTCCTCCATCAAACTCCTCAGATCCAGCTGGTAAGCTAGTCGTTCATTGAGTCATAACTTAAAACTGTCTAGTCTATTGTGTAGCCCTCTATCTACCTCCTTAATCTTATCCTTGATCCAAGGCTTGACCTACTCCATTATCATATTGACCTTTTTCTCGATCAAGGTCAGCTTCTTGGCTAGCTTTTATAGGAACTCATGGGCCACAAGAAAGCATCTGGATGGAACCTTGTCTAATGTGGCTAGTGGAGGTGTGGAGGAAATGTTGGGGGCAGCTTCTTGTGGCCAGCTTTAGTAGCCGGCATCTCACTCTGCTCAACTGAGGTAGGGGCATCTACCTGCTTACCCCCTACTGGCTGTGGTGTTAGAACTGCTGCTTGTATTCTAAGTCGACTTACCAGGTTCATCTCATCTCGAATCAACCCAATGTTAGTAGTCTGATTGCCTTTGATTCTGTTATCAATCTCTGCTATCGCTTGAACTCCCGACTCTCTATAAAGCCTATATATGAGACTCAAAAATGAAATCATCATGCTCAAGGCTAGAGCTCAATCCCGAATCTCCTCTTCTATGACACTTGGAATGTTGATGGCATATCTGGACTTTATGCACGCTACTAAAGCTACTCTATCGATGCTCAATATATTATCGTTTGCCGTCGACGTCAACCTATGGCGAACCAATGTCTAGCAGGCCTTCTCTATGATGATATACGAGGCTTCGATGACCTACTATCCATTGGTTACTCAATCTATAGTCTCTTTCTCCTAAGCTATTACACCAGCCAGCCAACCCACCTGTCTCTATCTCTCGTCCAAGCTCAATTTCTCGACCCTTTTCAAGGCCTCAACTCGGTACTCAAACTCTAATGTGGAGGTTGGGACCCAGTAATCTGGCCCATATAACATTCGGGCAATAGCCTGCTCTGAAACATCAACTATACTCCCCGGACCCTCACACTCTCTGGTCTAGGCTGCTCCTTCACTTTTTTCCCTGCTGGAGTTTGCTACTCCAAGGTAGCCAAGTAGTTGGCATAGAACTCCCCAACCATGTCAGTGTTGAAGCTGTCAGGGGTTCTTGCCATTCACTCAAACCCATAAAACTCAAACAACCACTTTATCCTTTAGACCTCATTTAGAGCACTGGTCAATATTCGCGGCTTCTCTTGAATGCTTCGCCTCAGATTCTACTTTAATGTGGGGGTGAGGCCCTGCTCATAAATTTCCCGAGCACCTAAAATACTCCACCTAATGGTGTAGCTCTCTGGAGGTGGGGTCTGATTATCATCATCATCTTGTCCTCCCTCCTTAGACTCAGCCTCATGTTACCCATTCTTAGTATTTGGGTCACTATCGGACTCCTAAGGCTGCACCTTAGCTCCCTTCTTAGAGTAGGGAGCATCTGCCAGTGTGGCTGATGTAGCTATGAACTGAGCCTTGGCCTATGCCCTAGTGGTTTGAGGCTCATCAATGTCATTTGTATCAACTTGGTACTCCTCCAGTGAACCACTAGATGTGTTTTTCTCCTGCTCGAATACGGAGGCCTTATCCCTTAGGGCCCTCCGAGCTGTAATCTCATCTTTTTCCCTCTTTTCCTGGGCCTTCTTAGTTGGTACCTGTAGATAAGAAGTTAGTATATTGTATCTTAGAGAAAGAAAAGCAAAAATAGTATGTTCAAACTCATACTATGACTCATCAGAATGAGTCATACCAAGGTGATACGATCCGTACTGTGATTCGTAGTGCATTTTTGTCCCAGTCATAACTCATTGTATGACTCATACCAGGATGGTATGGTTCATACCAATTTTCGTATAATGAAATTTTGAGAATGTAACTTTCTGTATTTTAGTACGACTCATTATCATGGTTCATAGTGAGATTCTATGAGTTGTACCAGGGGACGTGATTTTACTTCTTGATTTTGACCCTTACTGTTTCCTGGTAGGACTCATAGTGAGATACCACGAATCATATAAAGTCTCATACCATTATTTTCTAGATTTAATGACTAGGGATAGTCCCAATGAATCATTCTACGAGTTGTATTAGGAAATCATGAGTCCTAGGATGGCTCGTGAAGCCAATCATCAACCTGTGTAGTACTACAAATGCAAGCAAACATTTTGTTAGATAGGTACTCAGATTTCCCCACCTCATTAGTACAAAAATACACATATTCAAATACCCACTCATTCCCCACAGTCAAATTTTCCTATTATCTCACTACCCATAGCTATTCAAATTCATTGAGCATTTTAGTCCACCACTCGACATACAAGATTATGAATGACCACTGATCATATTCCTCCACTTCATTTTCATGAGTGGAGGAATCAATGTGATGGTACGATCATGATTGAAAGAAAATACCATGATAATTTTTTAAACTTACTTGCTAATCTTTTAAACAATTCGTCCAAATTATGCACTTTTAATGCACAAATCCGAGCTCAATCAAAATGGGAGTGAATTATGGGTGAATGCAGATTGAGGGAACATGATTGTGGTTGTGTTTATTCTTGTGGGAAATTTAGGTCCGAATTTTTTGATTTTAAATAGGTTATTGGCAGATTTAAAGATTCAGATCAAGTCGGGTAAGGTCGGGTATTTCATTTAATCAGCCCATCAAGACTCGTACCACAAGTTGTAGGCATACCTACGACTTGTCCCTTGGACTCATACCTGGAGAATTAGGGAACTTACCTGGGGACCTACGAGGTCCTGGTATGGTTCATACCAAGATGTCATGACCCGTACCATGACTCGTAGGTTAGAATTTCAACACTTTGGTGCTTTAAGAGAGTTCATCACTACAGTGAGTACTATGACTCGTATCTTGTAGGTATGATTCATAATGACCATCCATTGTATGAACTTCTACACCTTATCAAGCCTCTACTTCTCACCATGGACGGGACTATGAGCCGTACAATCATGTTATGGTCCACACTTAGGCTCGTAGTCCAGACCTATTCCGCATTTTTCACCCACAAATTCTTGTTTCACCTACAGATTAAACACATATTAGTCAAGATACTTGGGTTGCCTCCCAAGAAGCGCTTGATTTAACTTTGTGGAGGATACAGGTAGTTTGGATACTAAAACTTCACCAAACTACCCCATGGGTTGCCTCTCATGCAACACTTGATTTAACATCACGACACAATGCAAGTCTCTTGACTACTTAGAATTTGTTAAGAAACTCAAACTCTACTTTAATTGCTGAGACTACATGAAACTCATTTGCTTGCTTCATTGACCTACAGACATTGAAGGTGACCTCTTCTTTGTTCAGCCTAAACTTCAGCATGATAGCTTCAACGTCCACTAAAGCTCTCCTTGTGGCAAGGAATGGTCAACCCAAGATGATGGAGACCTCAAAATATACTTTGCAATCCAAGATCACAATGTCATCTAGATAGATGAACTTGTCCACTTTCACTAAGATGTCATGGAGTATGCCCACGGCTTCTTCACTTTGCGGTCTTCCATCAATAGCCGCATTGTAGTCAGTGTGTGGGCTCCCAAGCCCAACTGCTTGAACATAGCTAGTGGCATCAGATTTATGCTAGCTCCCAGATTACACAATACCCTTGCAAACTCAAAGTCTCCAATGGTTCATGGTATGGTGAAGGCACCTGGGTCTTCATTTTTTAGAGCAAGGACCCGTGAGGATATGCACTACAATGATGTAGATTCCCAATCGACTCATAGCTTATATATCTGTTCCTGGTTACTAAGTCCTTCATAAACTTAGGATACCCAGGAATATGCTCTGATACCTCGACAAATGGGATGTTCACAGAAAACTACTTCAGCATAGACAAAAACATCTAGAACTTTCCATCATTAACCTTACTCTTCATCCTCTAAGGAAACGGTAGTGGTGGTTGAGGGATGGGTCTGAAAACCTGTGGGTCCTCTTTTCCTTTGCTTTTTCTACCTCAGACTCCTTTGCATCAATTGAAGCCTTGGTCAACTTAGCATCATCTTTGATCATCTACTTTGCAACCTCATCTTCTTCATCTACCTTAATCTCACTCTATTTTCTCATCTTAATTGCAACCAACATGGCAGATTAACTGTAGCTTTTCCACTCCTAGTCATCACAACCATGTAGTGGCTGTCATTCTTTGGATTCTATATGGTATTTCTAGGAAGTGTGCCCTTCTGCCTCTGGTTTAGGGATGCATACATCATACCTAGCTATTGCTCAATCTACTTGATCACTATGGCATGCTATTCAACTTTTTGGCTCATGCTAGATATATCTCTACAAATGTCCTTCAATTGATCATTTGTCCACTTTGACTTCTTTAGTAGCTCAGTCATCATAATCCCTAACTTTGAGGGTCCAGCATCACCCTCTCGAGCCTTAGGAGGGACATAAAGGCTTATGCAGTTATTTCTGTAACCGTCATTCTTTCTCTAATCACCTTCCTGCTCTCGAGCTCTACTCCTATCCTTGTAACCATTGCGGTTGTAATTATCACTGTACTAGTTCCGACCTTAATTTTTAGAGCCTTGGTTCCAAGTGTCTTGACCAAACCCTTTGGTGTTGGCTCGAAAACCTGCAACCTGGTAATCCAAGAGGTTTTCCTTCTCCTCGGAATTTGAGTGCTTGAACCCCTGTTCCTGAACCTATGCTCCCACTGCATTTACCTTTTGTGCTCCAGACCCTATGATATGTTTTTGCCTATAGATGTTCTCATATGAGCTAACTATTGGACACACTCCTCCTCCTTATTGCACTGCTCCACAGTCATCCCTATAGCATATGTACCCGCAGCTGTCTCCTCCTCTCTAGTATGCCAGGCCCTGTTTGTCTTGGTCACTCGATCCAGTATGGTGTTTGCTTCCTCCCACGAGTGACTCATCAATGCTCCACCTTCCACTGCATCAGCTACAACCTTTGTGCTGTTGTTCAGAGACCTATAAAAAATTTCCAACAAGCTGTCATTAGGAATTCTGTGATTCGGGCACTTGGTGATCTTCTTCTTGAACCTTAACCATGTCTCATGAAGTGCCTCAATTTTAAGATGTTGGAAATTATAGATCTCATCTTTAAGTTGTAGCATCCAAGATGGTGGAAAGAACTTTTCTAGAAAAGCATGTTTCAGCTCCTTCCGATTGGTGATGGAGTCATTTGGCAACTCCGACGACCAAAGGGTAGCCTCATTAGATAAGGAGAATGTAAAGAGCCTTAGCCTTTTATCATCCTGACTCACTCTTGGCAACCTGTAAGCCTTGCAAATACCCACATAGTTCATTAGGTGGAGATTTGCATCATTGTGATGCCCCAAAAGTTCCTAAGAAATAGATGAGAGAATTAGAAATGAGTTCTACAAAAAAATATGGATTTTTTCACCAGAACGACTCATGGTATGAGTCGTGCTGAGAAGTGATGGGTCATGTTCTTAGTCGTGGTGAAATTTTAAAGTTTGGTGCCCAGACCACGAGTCACACCATGAGTCGTGATGAGTTTGTTGTGGTGCTGGGGTATGATGTAACGAATCATGGTATAGCCCGTTGTAAGTAACAATGAGTTGTGATGAGAGTCATTATTAGGAATTGACAGGTGAAGGAGGTTGATTTCACGACTGATAGTATGACTCGTGTTAGGAAACCAAGAGTCGTGATATGAGATCGTAGTGAGACTCAGAAATGATATAGGGAAGAGCAATGGTGACCACGAGAGGTAACTACGAGTTGTTACTTCATGGTACGACTCTTGGTGAGGGTCGTAACAACTAGTAGTTCCCATTTTCCAAATTTTTTATTAAGGGCATTTTAATAATTTTTGAGCTCCTAAGTTCTAAACTACTCATTTTAAGCTCTATTAAAAGGATTTTAAGAGGATTTAACCTATCCTAATTCATTCAACTTCCATGCATGTGAGAGTAGAAGTTTCCCTTTGAAGATCAAGCATGAAACCTTCCAATTCTCCTCCAAATATCTTGGTCTTTCAAAGTCAAGTTAAGAATAAATTTACCCAGGTATGTAGGAATATGAATAAGAGTTCCTTTTACTCTCATGCTCAAAATTCTCCTCAATTCCATGAATTTAAGTTCTAGATCAAGTTCATGATCTTATGGGGCTTATTCTTAATTTTATGAAATTCTCTATGATTTATCTATGGGTCAATTCCTTTCATGTTTCAAGATCCATGGGTAGATTTTATACTTATTTTCATTATTAATTCAGGGTTTCAAATTTAAAACCAATTTATGCCCAATTATACAAGTTTCATGAAAAGTCTATTTTATGATTCTATTATGATTTTAATTCTCCTAAGCCCTAAATCATGATTTATGATTTATGATATGATTCCCTGAAAGTACCCTTCATGAATTTATGAATTTCAAGTGATTCTTCTCAAGCATGTATGTTATTTATGATTTATCAGATTATGATATTTGGCCGACTCATGGGACCTATTTCGTAGCAAATCATATATTTCAAGTATGATCAATTATGTTATGATTTATCTAGCCATGAATTTCATTATGACTTCACGATTATGACATGAGCCTTCATGTGCATATTTTTGGGAGCCGTGTCTAGCACTGACTAGGCTCAGCGTTCAGGAAAACTCTGTGGTCTCTGAACTACGCGCCAACGCAGGTTTATTCAGATTCATCGGGACCTTCTTTGTGAGCTTTCCCTGAATCCAAGCGGCCTTCGGCTTGATATCGATATCATGTTAGCGCCTTTAGCCTTGGCAAGGATTTAGACAACTCTGCCCACTTGAGTGTAATAGTGTGCATCACGTAAGCTCTATCGTGATTATGTCAGTTACATGACGAGTCTCCCATTGTTCTTCATGATTTTAGTTATACATGGTCATCAGTTATGATACTACGTTTTCAACAGGTTTTACCCAATGTTTAGTTTATTAGTTTTACTTATGATCATCAATTTTAGCTTTGGGTCATTCGTTTCAGTTATGAAGTTGAGTTATGTTTATTCATATTTTCAAGATATTAGAATGCAACCCTTACTATTAAAATCTTTTGATGATATGATTTATGTTATGCTTGTTCCAATTTTACTACTTAGCCTACTTTACATACCTTGCATTCTCAATATATTTCAAGTACTGACCGCATACTCTATGATGTATCATTTCATGATATAGACTCAGATGTTCAAGGTCAGTCTCTCCACTAGCCGGTCAATAGAGTTCAGTTCAGCCAGCTGTTGGTGAGTCCTCATCCTTGGAGGACCTTCAGTTAGTTGTCTTGTTGCTATTTTGAAGTTTTAGACTTATAGTGAGCTAGTTGGGGTCTTGTCCCATCAGCTCGTCAGTATGTAGAGGCTTTTCAGTCATACTGTTATAATCAACTTCAGATTTAGTGTTATGTATTTTCATTTTTCAAATGTTTTAATTCTTAGACTTCTGCTATTTCAGAATTCAGTTTTTCTGCTTTATTTTATGTTGTGCTTCAATTTTACGTTCATGCCATGGGTCGACTTGGAGCCATTTATGGTTCTAGGTTCTGTGTCTAGATACAGGCCTATGTTTGGGTCATGAAAAACTTGGTATCAGAGTAAAGTTTCAGTGTGTTCTAGGGTGTCTGAAAACCTCTTTAAGTAGAGTCTTTTTCACGGGTGTGAAATGCGCCACATTTATGTCGAAGAGGCTACTAAATGTTTTAGGAATTTTTCTCTTCTTTCATGATCTATGTTGTGAGATAAAGTGTCTTTGTATTCTTCTAACTCATGCTATATGCATTTGCATAATCATGCCTTTATGTTGAGTTAACGAAAGAACAAACAACAATATAAACTTGAATGGCCATGAGAATGGCAACGGAGACGGGCAACATCAAGCCTCACCAGCCCCGGAGGATCATGTGGCTGAGCAAGTTGCTCATGCTTAGTTTAGGTTAGCCATCCAGATGTTGGCACAGACATTGAAAATTCAAGTCAATCAGCAAGCGGTAGCTCATGTTCCCCAGAATGGGAACGCAACAATGGCTTGGGTCAGGGACTTCCTTAGGATGATCCCTTTGAGTTTCTTGGGTCGAGAGTGGACGAGGATCCACATGAGTTCATTGAGGAGATTTAGAAGATCACCTAGATTATGGGGGTGATGAGGAGGTGTGTGCAGACCTAGCCTTATATTACTTTATGGGGATTGCTCATATCTAGTTTAGGAAGTGGAAGGATGGGCGAGGAGTCGGAGTAGGTACCATTGGTTGGGATGAGTTTCTTACTGCATTCTTGGACAAATTCTTTCCCAGAGAGATGAGGGAAATCAAGGCAGCTGAGTTTGTGAATTTGAAATAGAACAATATGATAGTTCAAGAGTATGCTCTAGAGTTCACCTATTTTTCCAAGTATGCACCAGAGATAGTGGACGATCAGAGGGCTTGGGTGAGCAGATTTGTAAATGGGGTAGCGAACTTCTCGTTCAAGGATTGCAGGACCACTATGCTATATCAGGACATTGACTTCCCCAAATTGGTTTTGCATTCCCAATAGATGGAGTCAATGCATATGAGGGAGAGGGAGAGAGAGGCCAAGAGGACCAGGATAAATAGTTTCGGGTTCTCCCAGCAGAGGTCGGGTGGTAGACATCATCAGCAGTCCCACCAGAGATCATCATCCCCAGCACTGTCAGAAGCAACTGTGCCATCTAGGAGTATGACTAATTAGAGAGGACGGGCATCAGGCCCTCGAGGATAGGGGATCCTATCGGTGGAGCCTAGTATCCCAGCTTGTGATAGGCGTGGTCGGAGACACACCGGTCAATTCTTAGAGGGAGAAGGTGCATGTTTCGAGTGTGGGAAGCTCGGTCATATGCTTAGGGATTGTCCAACAACCAGACAGGGTCAGGGTAGAGGCTGAGACTCGACCACCAGTTCAATAGTTCCATCAACACGCTCAGCTCAACAGGGTACGTCCACTAGTGTAGGTAGTGATCAGCGTCAGAACAAGTTTCATGCCCTCGCATCTTGTTCGGAGAAGGAGGTCTCCCCAGATGTGGTCATTGGTATGTCAAGTATTTCACCTTGATGTTTATGCATTGTTAGGTCTAGGGGATACTTTATCTTTTGTGACGTCCTATGTTGCTAGTAGTTTTGGAGTCAGTCTCGAAATCCTATCAGAACTCTTCTCAGTCTCTACTCTAGTGGTCACTCATTTATAGCTCAACCGATATACATAAATTGCCCTGTCATAGTCCTTTAGAGAGTCATCTCAGCAGATCTAATAGAGTTAGGCATGAAAGATCTTGATTTTATCTTTGGTATGGATTGGTTGCAGTATGTTATGCCTCAGTAACTTGTAGAACCCGTGCGGTAGATTTCTGGTTTTTGGGTGAGCCAGTCTTAGAGAGGAAAGGTAGTTCAGCTATGCTTGTAGGTCGCTTTATTTCCTACCTTAAGGCCAGAAAGATAATTTCTAAGGGTTGTGTTTACCATATAATTCGGGTTAAGGATGCTACGTCTAAGACCCCAACTCTCCAGTCAGACCCTGTAGTGTGTGAAGATCCGGAGGTATTCCTAGATGATTTACTCAGAGTTCCTCCTGAGTGGGAGATTGACTTTGGTATTGACCTTTTTCCCAATATGCAACCCATATCTGTTCCTCCTTATATAATGGCTTCAGCTGAGAAGGAGTTGAAAGAGCAGTTTAAGGATCTCTTGTTCAAGGGTTTAATCAGACCTAGAAAATCTCTGTGGGGTGCACCAGTTCTCTTTGTTCGAAAGAAGGATTATTCTCTTCGTATATGCATCGACTATCGGTAGTTGAAAAAGGTTACAATCAAGAACAAGTATCCTCTTTCCAGGATTGATGATTTTTGTGACCAACTTTAGGGTGATAAGTGCGTCTCAAAGATAGATCTCAGGTCCTATTATCACCAGCTCAGAGTTAGAAAGAGTGACATCCTAAGATAGCCTTCAAGATTCGGTATGGTCATTATGAGTTTGTAGTTATGTCTTTTGGACTAATGAATTCTCCTGCAGCTTTTATGATTTTGATGAACAAGGTGTTCAAGCCATATTTGGACATGTTCGTGATTGTGTTCATAGATGACATTCTCATATACTCTAGGAACAAGGAGGAGCATGTCGTTCATTTGAGGATTATACTGTAGACTCTCAAAGATCGCTAGCTGTTTGCTAAATTCAGCAAGTGTGAGTTTTGGTTGGACTCAGTAGTACTTTTGGGTCATGTGGTGTCAAGTGAGGATGTACAGGTAAACTCACAAAAAATAGAAGCATTGAAGAATTTCCCTAGACCCGTTAATCCTTTGGATATAAGGAGTTTATTGGGTTTAGCTGGTTCCTATAGAAGGTTTGTTGAGGGATTTTCGTCTATTGTAGTGCCGTTGACTAAGTTGACCCAGAAGAAAGTCAAATTTTAGTGGTCGGATGCATGTGAGAAGAGTTTTCAACAATTAAAGATTCGACTCACTTCAGCCCCAGTATTGACCTTTTCCGAGGGTACAGATGGATTTGTGGTGTATTGTGATGCCTCTAGGGTTGGACTTGGTTGTGTGTTGATGCAGCATGGCAAAGTCATTGCAGATTCCTCTAGATAGCTCAAGACTCATGAGAAGAATTATTCGACGCATGACCTAGAATTGGCAGCAGTGGTGTTCTCGTTGAAGATTTGGAGACATTACTTGTATTGAGTGCATGCAGATGTGTTCACGCGCCATCAGAGTCTTTAGTATGTGTTTACCTAGTAGGATCTGAATTTGCGACAAAGGAGGTAGTTAGAGCTTCTCAAGGATTATGACATGAATGTCCTACATCATCCGAGAAAGGCCAATGTAGTGGTAGATGCTAAAAGAAATTATCTATAGAGAGTGTTTCTCATGTTGGTGATGGTAGGAAAGAGTTGGTGAAGGATGTGCACCGGATTTCTCGACTAGGAGTTCATCTTATTGATTCAACGGATGGTGTTGTTGTTGTTCAGAATGGTTTACAATCCTCCTTGGTGACTGAGGTAAAGCCTAGACAAGATGAGGATCTGATCTTGGTTAAGTTGAAGAAAGCGGTTTAGAATCAGAAGGCAAAGGTCTTCTCCCCAAGGGGAGATGGTGTACTTTAATATTAGGGTCATTTGTGTATTCTAGATGTTGATGAATTGAGAGATTGGACGTTGCATGAGGCTCATGGTTCCCGATACTCCATACATCCAGGCGCCACCAAGATGTATCGTGACTTACGAGAAATCTATTGGTGGAATGGTATGAAGAAGGACATAGCGGAGTTTGTGGCTAAGTGTCCAAACTGCCAACAAGTGAAAGTGGAGCACCAAATACCAGAAGGTGTGCTTCAAGACATTAGTATTCCCACTTAGAAGTGGGAAGAGATCAATATGGACTTTATCACAGGATTTCCCCATACTCACCGATAGTATGACTCTATTTGGGTGGTGGTGGACAGGTTGACTAAAGTAGTTCATTTTTTACCGATTCAGTTGAGGACTATGCCAAGTTGTACATTCAGGAGTTAGTTCAGTTGCATGGTGTTCCCTTTTCCATCATATCGGACAGAGGTACTCAGTTCACTTTGCAGTTTTGGAAGTTGTTTTAGAAGGGACTTGGTACTCAGATCAAGCTTAGCACAACTTTTCACCCACAAACGTATGGTCAGATCGAGTATACCATTTAGAATCTTGAGGATATATTGAGAGCATGTGTGATTGACTTCAAAGGTAGTTGGGATGACCATTTACCTCTTATTGAGTTCTCTTACAACAATAGTTACCACTCCAGCATTCAGATTGCTCCGTTTGAGGCTCTTTATGGGTAGAGATGTAGATCGCCTATCAGTTGGTTCAAAGTAGGTGAGGCTATGTTGATAGGGCCAAATTCAGTCCACGAGGCTATGGAGAAAGTTCAAATTATAAGGGGAAGGTTGAAAACAACTCAAGTTATCAAAAGTCCTATGCGGATGTGAGGAGGAGAGAACTGGAGTTTGAAATTAATGATTGAGTGTTCTTGAAAGTGTCCCCTATGGAGGGGGTGATGATATTAGTAAAGAAAGGGAAGATTAGTGCCTGATATGTTGGCCCATATAGGATTTTGAGATGTGTTGGCAAGGTGGCCTATGAGTTGGAGTTGCCCTCAAAGTAGGCTTCTGTGCATCTAGTTTTCCATGTGTCACTCTTGAAGAAGTGCATTGGTGATCCCTGCATTGATTGTTTCAGTGGAGAATGTTGGAGTAAATTATAACCTCAGCTATGAAAAGGTTCCAGTTGAAATTCTTGATCGACAGGTTTGGAAGTTGAGGAATAAAAAAGTAGCTTCAGTAAAGTTTCTGTGGAGAAATTAGTTTGTTAAGGGAGCTACGTGGGAAGCCAAAACAGATATGATGGATAAATACCCGCATCTTTTTCCTTACGGCTTAGTTCAAGCTTGAGGTACCAGTTTTTCTCCTTAGTAATCTATTCAGCTTCATGTTCCTCAGTTTCCTTTACGTCCATGTTTGTATGTGTGATTCATGAATTTAGTTCAGTCATGTGTTTCAGTCTGAAGTCAATTACTCCATTAGTTTTCAACTTTGTATGTTTAGTATTTTGGATGGAAGTACCTTTCCCCAGATATTCAGTACGTTTACCCACATTCGAAGACGAATGTTCCCAAGGGAGAGATATCGTAATGCCCCAAAAGTTCCCAAGAAATAGATGAGAGAATTAGAAATGAGTTCTGCAGAAAAATCTTGATTTTTGCACCTGAACGACTCGTGGTACGAGTCATGATGAGACGTGATGGGTCGTGGTCTCAATCATGGTGAAATATTAAAGTTTGGTGTCCAGACCACGAGTCATGATGTGTGGGTATGACTCGTGTTCAGGAGTCATGATGAGTTTCTTGAGGTGCCAGGGTATGATGTAATGGATCATGGTACGACTCGTTGTAAGTAACAACGAGTCGTGATGGGAGTCATTGTTAGGAATTGGTAGGTGAAGGGTGGTGATGTCACGACTGATAGTACAACTCGTGATAGGACACCATATGAAATCTTGGTGAGACTCAAAAATGATGCAGGAAAGAGCAATGGTGACCATGAGAGGTAACCACGACTCGTTACTTCATGGTACGACTCATGGTGAGGGTTGTGACGATTGACAGTTCCCATTTTCCAGATTTTTCATTAAGGGCATTTCATAATTTATAAACTCCTAAGTCCTATACTACGTTATTTTAAGCTCTGTTAGGAGGATTTTAAGAGGGTTTAACCTATCCTAATTCATTCATTTCCCATGCATGCAAGAGTAGAAGTTTCCCTTTGATGATCAAGCTTGAAATCCTCCAATTCTCCAACAAATCTCTTGGGCTGTCAAATTCAAGTCAAGAATCAGTTTACCTAGGTATGTAGGGATATGAATGAGAGTTCTTTTCACTCTCATTCTCAAAATTCTCCTCAATTCCATGAATTTAACATCTAGATCAAGTTGATGATCTTATGGGGCTTATACCTAATTTTATGAAATTCCTTATGATTTATCTATGGATCAATTCCCTTCATGTTTCAAGATCCATGGGTAGATTATATACCTATTTTGATTATTAATTCATGGTTTCAAATTTAAAACCAATTTATGCCCAATTATGCAGGTTTCATGAAAAGTCATGTTTTTTATTCTATTATGATTTTAATTCTCCTAAGCCCTAAATCGTGATTTATGATTTATGATATGATTCCCTACAAGTACTCTTCATGAATTTATGAATTTTAAGTATAGTGATTCTTCTCAAGCATGCATGTTTTTATGATTTATTAGATTATGAGTTTTGGCTGACTCACGGGCCCTATTTTATGGCTAATCATGTATTTCAAGTATGATTAAGTATGTTATGGTTTATCTAGCCATGAATTTCACATATGACTTCATGATTACGATATGAGCCTTCATGTGCATGTTTTTGGGAGCTGTGTCTAGCACTGAGTATGTTCGGCATTTAGGAAAACTCCATTGTCTTAGAATTACGCGCCTACAAAGGTTTATTCATATTCATTAGGACCTTCTTTGTGAGCTTTCCCTGTCCCCAAGGGGCCTTCAACTTTATATCGATATCATGGTAGCGCCCTTAGCCGTGTCAAGGCTTTGGACGACTCTACGCACTTGAGTGTAATAGTTGGGATCACGTAAGCTTTATCGTGATTTTGTCGATTACATGAAGAGTCTTCCATTTTTCCTCATGATTTCAGTTATGCATGTTCATTAGTTATAATACTATGTTTTCAACATGTTTGATCCAATGTTAAATTTATCAATTTTACTTATGATCATCAGTTTCATCTTTGGGTTATTCATTTCAGTTATACAGTTCAGTTATGTTTATTCATGTTTTCAAGATATCAGCATGCAACCCTTACTCTCAGAATCTTTTGATGATATGATTTATGTTATGCATGTTCCGGTTTTACTACTTAGCCTATTTTACTTACCTTGCATACTCCGTATATTCCAAGTACTGACTGCATACTCTATGCTGTATCATTTCATGATATAGGCTCAGATGTTCAAGGTTAGTCTCTCCGCTAGCCGGTCATCAGAGTTCAGTTCAACCAGCTGTTGGTGAGTCCTCATCCTTCGAGGACCTTCAGTTAGTTGTGTTCTTGCCTTTTTTTTTCTGTTTTAGACATATAGTGAGCTAGTTGGGATCTTGTCCCATCAGCTCATCTGTATGTAGAGGCTTTTCAGACATAGTGTTGTACTCAGTTTACAGATTTAGTGTTATGTATTTTCGTTGTTCAAATGTTTTAATTCTCAAACTTCCACTATTTCAGAATTTAGTTTTTACACTTTATTTTATTTTGAGCTTCAGTTTTACGTTCATGCTATGGGTCGACTCCGAGCCATTTATTGTTCTAGGTTTGGTGTCTAGATTCGGGTCTATGTTCGGCTCATGACAGTCATCAACTGCATTACCAGAGAACACACCCTTCATGTTAAGAAACTAGATCATTGTGCTCGTGATATCAAATTTTCCCCAACAGGCAAAGGTGGTGGTATAATAACTCCTGTTGTCTCGGCTTCATCAATATCTGGGTCTTTATCGTCATCAAAGTGAGGATCATATCTATGGTACTTGTGTGGATGCCTCTTTTCCCCCTTTTGTTCCTGTCAGCATTGTCCATCTCTTCTTGGGCATCATCTGCCTCTTAAAGAGCAGCTTGTTAGGCTAACTCAGCCTGATGGGCCTTATTAGCTCGGTGTGCTTTAGTGGCCAACCTCTGTTCTGAGGTCTCCAAACCAACCATTTTTCGCAGTGTTCTTTCGAGCTCTTGATCAATTGGGACTACAGGGTTTCCGCTACTTCGCGTACTTGGCATTCACAAAGCAGTCTCATGTGTAAAAATTACAGAAAATAAAATGTAAATTAGGAAATAATGAATAAAAGCTAATTAAAACCAATTAATCTAATCCTAAGCTGTTTTCCCTGGTAACAACACTATTTTTAGTAACGCTCAAATTACACCCCTGAAGAAGTATAACACGGACGTTGTCAATAAAGAATCCAACTACGGTTGGGGTTGATCCCATCGGGAATATGGTCAAGATAAAGATTAATGCTAGTATTCACACATTTAGTTCAATTATTTCCTAATGGGGGGTTTGTAAAACAAGTAACAAAATTCTGAAAGAGAGTTGTAACCAATAGTTATGCAATCAACTAGGGAGGTTCTTTCCATGGCTTCCTAACTAGATCATATTGTTACACTCGTGATCTATCCCAATAGTTAGACCGAAGAACTGATAAATTATGTTCATCTAAATGACGAATTCATCCCTATTAGATGACTCTATTAAATAACCGGGTTAGGTCTCATGAGCGATTTCAATTTAACTTTTTCAATAGTTCCAAATTAACTATCTTTCAACAACAACTCCAGCTATTCAATGAAAATCAATTTTACGGCTTTGTTTTTCTTTTATTTTTCTAATCTATACTTCTCTAGGTTCAAGCAAGAATAGAATTTGGGCTAATCCTAACGTTTTGCATCATTAAAAAATGTTAAACATGAAGAAAAGAACAATACAAGTGACCATGTTGGTTTAGAATAACTTTGTGTTAATCCTAGTTTGTTATTCCATCAAGGTTCAAACAAACTTAGTTGTGGAGGGTTTAGCTATTCATAATTGCCAGAAAGAAATTAGATTCCATAGATGAAAACATAATTAACAACTTAAAATGATGATGAAAGAAAGAACCCAATTATTGATTGCATAATTAATTGCCAAAAACTCAAGAACAATGGTGAATTTGTCTGTGTGTTTGAGTAGTTGATCTCCAAGAATGTAGGAAACCCAAAAACTATGAATATAAAGTCAAAAGTGTCGTATCTGTCTCTTTTTTATAAGGAAAATAACTAAAAAGTATTTATACAATTAATGAAAATCTTTCCTAAATTAACATGAAATCTGCTACTGCCACATCATACGAGTTGTAGCATGAAGCTACGAATCGTAGGAAGGTTCTGTGATATGAATTTGCAGCTTATGTCTTCTCAGGTACGGGTAACTTGTATAATTGGTACAATATTTCTATGAGTCACAAGTTCTAGTCTTGGTTTGTACTTATGCAAATATGACATTCTTTGAATCTTTCCAAGAGCCATTGGTACGAATTATATGTTGATATTACGGTTCGTGGCATCCACTCCTAACAAGAGCTTCTACAAATGCAACTCCTCTAAAGTTTTCCATTAATTTTAGGTACGGCTCATACCATGGGTCCTACATTGGTTTAGCACTTGTGCATATCTCTAAATTCAGCCACGATTGCTTGGTACGGCTAGTACCAGTATGGTACGACTTGTACTAAGACCCATAACAAGCCACTTTTCTATACTTTTCGGCTCCTTTTTCACAATCCAACTCCTGGACCTGATTTTCCTGAAAACAAGCTAAAAGCACCTCATATCTGTACAAACACACCTAATTCATAACATATTTTCTACGTTTTAATCGTGGAAAGTGTTGCAAAATCACAACACATCAAGCATCAGGATGGTTTATCCTATGAACTAATGAACCATTGGTGGTGCCTCGTGTTATAGAACTTCTGAAAAATGTAAAAAACTACCCAGAATGGACGAGCGGATTGTATGACCCATTGTTTTATTACATCAGTCATTGTTTCTAGTCATTGGATTAGGTTCAGAGAGTAATTTAGAGGTAGAGAAGGAACCACCAAAAGGATTCAATGGGTTGTTGTATGGACCAACGACTCATGGTGTTGGTCGTTGGTTTTGCAAGTTTCAAATTTGATTTTGGTAGTTCGGGGGTATTTTGGTAAAACCCTATGCTTTTAACTCTTATGTGAAATCATTTAAGGCTTCTTAAAGGTTTGATTAAAGGGTTAAATGAAGACTAAACCCTCACTATCTTCAAAACACCGTAAGTTAAGATTTCTCTGTCAAGGCAAGACTAGGGTTTATCATCTCCATCTTCCCAATTTCACTTGGATCTTCAAGACAAGCTAAGGAATCATCTAACCCAGGTGTGTAGGGTCAAGAATAGGGAATTTCTTCCATATTCATGCCCAATTTCATCTGTATCTCATGAATTCAAGTTTCCAAGCATGATCTCAAGAAATTCTAGGGTTATACTCAATTCTCATGAAATCTCTTATGATCTCTCATGAATTCAAGTCTCTTATGATTCAGTCCATATTGTATGATTATGAATGCATGTTTTCTACTAGAATCTCTCATGAATATATGATTTTTAAGGTATGATGATTTTACTCAAGTATGTATGATTTCATGAATTTCAAGCTTATATATCATGGCTGAGTCAACGACATTATTTTCATGGCTAGTTCATGTATATCAAGTTTGATTATGATTTTTATATTTTCAACTAGCCATGCAAAGTGAAGTATGTTTTCTTGATTATAACCATGAGCAATATTCATGTTTTGGAGGTAGTATATAGCATATACTAGGTCCGAGTTCAGCGTACCCAGGTCTCAAAACTACGTACCACGTAAGATAAGGGTCCTCTCCAGTTGAGAGTGTCTCCCTTACCCCTAGCCTAAGGGTCCTCGCCAGTTAAGAGNGGGTGATCCAGCTCTAGTTGTCTCGGTGAACAGTGTTGGTGCCTAAGGGTCCTCGCCAGTTAAGAGTGTCTCCCTTACACTACTGGGCTTATGATTACGAGTGATATCACACCTTTATCATTCTTTTCCCTAACAAGGCTTAGGACGGCTCTGCTCCCTTGAGCAAGATAGTTGGGGCATCATGTCCTCATTCATGATGGTGTAAATTATGATGTAGTCTCCCACTATTCCTCATTCTTTATGTTATTCATGTACAATATTTATAATATCATGTTTTATGGCGTGATTGAATCATTGATAAGATTATGAGCTTTTACTTATGTTTTCAAACATGTTAAATCATATGATTTTACTTTCAAAATCCTTGGGTCATTATGTTTCATCTTATGATGAATAACTCCTGTTCATGACTATCTCAGGATCATCATTTTTGCATGTTGTCCTTACTCTTTTGTCTTAGATTGTTTTATTCTCAAGGATTTGACATTAGATTGTTTTATTCTCAAGGATTTCAAACTAACATTTTACTAGTATGTTTTACTTACCTTACATATTTATTATATTCAAGGTGCTAATCGCATACTTCTATGCTATATTGTGTCATGATATAGGTTTGGTTGATCAGTCTCAGCCCCGACATTAGCTTCGCTCCCGTTTCATTCCAGTTCTAGTTTTGGTAAGTCCTCATGATCACAGGACATTAGTTTTTTCATATGTTTCTTCATTTATGCCTTTTAGTTTTCATATTTTGGTAGAGCTAGCTCGGGGAGTTGTCTCATCATCTCATCATCTCATCATATGATTAGAGGCTTTTCAGATAGCTATGTATAGATGGTAAAGCATTATTGAATTGTTGTCTATGTTTATGTTTTATGATATTCAGTCTTCCGCTTATGTTATGTTCAGTATTCCTTTCTACTTAGTTTAGGCTCAAGCATATGTTATGTATGTGCTATGGGTTATCTTGGAGCCATTCGTGGTTCTAGGTCCTGTGTCGCGATTGAGGATCCATGATTGGGTCGTGAAAAACTTGATATCTGAGAAGCAAGTTTAGATGTATCCTAGGGTGTTCGAATGCCATGTTAAGTATAGTCTTTTGCATGGGTATGAAGTGTGCCACACTTATGAGGAAGAGGCTACAAGACGTTTTAGGAAAACTTTCCTTCTTTCATGATTTATGTAGCGCAATGAAGTTCGAATCTCTCTATTCCTCTAACTCGTGCTATACGCATTTGCAGAAATATGTCTCCTTGTCGAGTCAACAAAAAGAAGAAATGGCAATGGCAATGGAAATGGGCATCAGCCAGCCCCATAATCTCTAGCTGATCGATCGTATGCGCAGGTTAATCATGCTGAGTTTAGGGCTGCTTTTCAGATGTTGGCACATGCTATGATAGCCCAGGTCAACCAGTAGGCAGTGGCTCACATGCACGTGAATGAATGCGGCAGCATCTAGGGTATGAGACTTCACCAAGATGAACCCACCAGAGTTTCATGGTTCTAAGGAGGACGAGGATAAATAGGAGTTCATTAAGGAGATCCATAAGATTACCCAGATTATGGGTGTTTCGGGAGAGGAGAGTGCATATTTGGCCTCCTATTAGCTGAAGGATGTAACTAATATCTGGTTTTGATAGTGGAGGGAGGGCCATGGAGTAGGTGCAACTCCTATTAGTTTGGATAAGCTCGTTATGACATTTTTGGACAGGTTCTTTCCCCGAGAGTTGAGGGAAGCAATGGCAACAGAGTTTATCAATTTGAAGCAGAATGATATCATTGTTCAGGAGTATGCCCTGAAGTTCACCCAGTTGTCCAAGTATGCTCCAGAGATAGTTGCTGAGCCGAGAGCTCGTATGAGCAAGTTTGTATCAAGGGTTGCAGATTCGCTGGTCAAGGAGTGTAGGACCACTATGCTCATCAACAAAATGGACATCTCCTGATTGATGATATATGCTCAACAGATAGAGGAGGATAAAATGAAGGAGAAGGAGAGAGAGCCCAAGAGGGCTAGGATAGGGAGCTTTGGGTATTCTCAGTAGAGGTCCGGCGGTGGACATTGCCCATAGTCTCGTCAGAGGTTATTAGCCCCAGCTCAATCATCATCCAGTGTCCCATACAGGCTTAGAGGTGATTAGAGAGGTAGAATATCAGGCTCTAAGGATTATAGGAGCATGACAGGGTAGCGCACTTTCCCAGCTTGCAAAACAAAGTGGTAGAATAAACCTGGAGAGTGCTTGATTAGCTCAGATACTTCCTATGGGTGTGGGAAGCTCGGACATAGACTTAAGGATTACATTTCAGCTAGACACGATGATGGGAGAGGCTGTGCCTTAGCCACTACTTCAACAGCTCCAGTAGCTCGCCCATCTCAACAGGGAATATCTTCTAGTGCAGGTGGCAGCCAATGCCAGAACAAGTTCTATGCACTATCACCTCATTAGGAGTAGGTGAGTTCGTCCGATGTGGTCACTGATATGTTTTGGGTCTTCCATCTTAATGTTTACGCATTTCTAGATCCTGGAGCAATATTATCCTTCATGAATCCCTATGTTGCAATCAGATTTAGTGTTAGTCCCGAAATCCTTTTAGAACCCTTCTCAGTCTGTATTGCTGTTGGTGAGTAAGTTATAGCTCGAAGAGTATACACGAATTTCCCTATCACCATTCTTCAGAAAGTCACCTTAGCTGACTTAATAGAGTTAGATATGATAAATTTTGATGTTATCTTTGGTATGGGTTGGTTATATAATTTCTATGCTTTAGTTAATTATAGAATATGGTCAGTAGAGTTTCAATTCTCGAGTGAGCTAGTCCTAGAGTGGAAGGGTAGTTCAGTAGTGCCTGTAGGCCGCTTTGTCTCCTACCTTAAGGCCAGAAGATGATCTCTAAGGTTTGTGTATATGACCTAGTTCAAGTGAAGGACTCGAAGTCCGAAACCCCAACTGTCTAGTCAATTTTGGTTGTGTGTGAGTATCCAGAGGTGTTTCCAAATGATCTACAAGGATTCTCTCCTGTGCGGGAGATCAACTTTTGTATTGACCTTCTTCATGATACACAACCTATATCTATTTCTGCTTACAGAATGGCTGTAGCCGAACTTAAGAAGTTGAAAGAACAATGAAACACCTCCTAGAAAAGGGTTTTATCATACCTAGTGTGTCACCGCGGGGTGCTCCAGTTCTCTTTATTAAGAAGAAAGATGGTTCTCTCAAGATGTGCATTGACTACTTTTAGTTGAACAAGGTCACTATCAAGAATAAGTATCCCTTCCCCAAGATTGATCTATTCGACCAGCTTCAGGGTGCTAAGTGCTTTGAAAAGATAGACCTCAGATCCGTCTATCACCAACTCAGAGTTAGGGAGAATAACATTCCGAAGATAGCCTTCAGTACTTTGTATGGTCACTATGAGTTTGTAGTTATGTCATTTGGATTATCGAATGCTCCTGCAACTTTCATGGATTTGATAAACAGGGTGTCCATGTAGTAATTGGATATATTCATCATTGTCTTCATAGATGATATCCTTATATACTCTCGGAGTGAGGAGGAGCATGCTGCTCATTTTAGAATTGTATTGCAGACTCTTAAGGACCGTCAATTGTTTTCTAAGTTTATAAAGTGTAAGTTTTGTATTAACTCGGTTGCATTTTTAGGCCTCATGGTGTCTAGTGAGGGTGTGCAGGTAGACTCTCAAAAGATTGAAGGGGTGAAGAACTGGACTAGACCTGTTAGCCCTATTGACATTAGGATCTTTTTTAGGCTTAGCTGGTTACTATAGGAGGTTTGTAGAGGGATATTCATCCATAGCAGAACCTTGACTAAGTTGACCAAGAAGAAGGTGAACTTTCAGTGGTCTGATGCTTATGAGAAGAGCTTTCAGGAGCTAAAGGCTCGACTCACTGCAGCTCCAGTTTTAATCCTATCGTAGGGCATAAATGGTTTTGTTGTATATTGTGATGCTTCTTGAATTGGCCTTGGATATGTTTTGATGTACCATGGGATGGTAATTGCATATGCCTCGAGATAACTTAAGGCTTAGGACAAGAGTTATCCGACGCATGACCTTGAGTTAGAAGCTGTGGTGTTTTCCTTGACGATTTGGAGGCAATATTTGTATGGGGTGCAGGTGGATGTGTTCACGGATCACAAGAGCCTTCAGTATGTGTTTACTTAGAAGGATCTGAATTTCCAGCAAAGGAGATGGCTTGATCTTCTTAAGGGCTATGACATGAGTGTCCTTTACCACCTGGGCGAGGCTAATATAGTCGCAGATGCTTTTAGTAGGTTGTTTACGGAGAGTGTGTCCTAGGTTGAGGATGATAGGAAAGAATTAGTGAAGGATGTCCAAAGGCTTGGTCAACAAGGGTTTCACCTTATAGATTTAGCAGATGGTGGTGTTATCATTCAAAAAGGGTTAGAATCTTCATTGGTGATGGAAGTTAAAGCACGACAAGATGAGGATCCTATCTTAGTGAAGTTGAAGGAAGCTGTCCGGAATTAGAAAATGGAGGATTTCTCCCAAGGGGGAGAGGGTGCACTCTGATATCAGGGCTAACTATATGCTTTGAAGGTGGATAATTTGAGAGAGCGGATGTTGAGAGAGGTTTATTGCGCTCGGTATTCTATCCACCCAAGTTCCCCCAAGGTGTGTTGTGATCTACGGAAAGTCTATTGGTAGAATGACATAAAGAAGGATATTGTAGCATTTGTGGCTAAGTGTCTGAATTGTCAATAGGTGCAGGTCGAGCATCAGAGAACTGGAGGTATGTGATGTTGTCAAGCGCACACAAGTTCACTTGGTCGTCAAGTAATATAGGACGATGACGTCCCGATATCATATCCACAGAGACTTGTCAGATTAACTGCTTAAGTTTGAACCTTTATTTCACTATTTAAGTAAGCACAAATAAAATGCGGAATTGGTTTTGATATTATTCTACTACACTTGGAATATAGACTAAACTAAGAAACTAAATTCGTTTGTAAAGAGATTGTAATTCAAATGATGCTAATAATCCAAGGTCTTGGCACTTTTACTTTCAGGTTGAGTTTTAGGATTCAAAGACGCTAGACAAAATCCTCTAAGATTGGTAGTTCCAAATTATGAACTCACTGATAAACTATTCTCCCAAATAGCCAAACACTATCCCATGAATCCTAACACGTATATCCTTATGGTTACAGGAGAAACATGAGACGACGGTTGAAGCTACTTGGATCAACTGAGTAGGGTTGCAGGGTATATCCCTATACTCAACAACGAAATCAAATCTTAAATTATTGAACAATATAATTGCAACCTACTCTATGCTTCCTTTTAACCAATGAGCCAACATATAATATTCGAAAGGTGATCGGTCTAACGAATAAACATGAAGCATAAATAATCTTTAAAAGAAGAATCATTGTCTAGCGTAAACGAATATTCAATTAAAACCGTCAAGCCATGGAGAAAACTCCATAAAAGGAGTTTATCCACTCATGGTCTAGTGCAAAAGCAAAGAATTCGTCATTCAAATTGACAATGATAAATGTATAGAAGAAAAACCTAAGAACAAAATAATTTCTTGTCTCAGCCCCAAAATACTGCGTACAATCATTGATCTGGTTGAAACATAGCCTAACAAATAACCTAGATAAAGTATTTATGAATAGTAACAAGTTACTATTTTCCCCTTAAGTAATTAAGCTTTTGGACTTAGAAAAATCTATCCCAGAAAGGCCCTGGCGCGCCAAGCCAACCATTTGGCTAGGGTTGGCTTGAAGTTCTTATGAAGTTTTGCTTCTGGCATGCCACTTCTCTTATCTCGCCAAGGTGTTAATCAAAATTCTGCAGTTCAGGTGTTGGTGCGCCACTTATCTCAATGCACTAGAGTGTTAGAAAATTTTCCTTCTGAAGTCTACGCTTTGGTGTGCCACTCCAGCCAATGCACCATGGTGTTAGAAAATTTTCCCAAGTTCGAAACCTCTATGGAACGCTACTCCACTTAACTCGCCATGGTGTTGATAAAGTATTCTTCTAAAGTTTGAGGTTTGGCGTGCCACACCAGCCATAGAACCAACTTGAGCACAATTTTCTTTGAAGTTTAGTAGCTGGCGCGCCACTCTAGCTATCTCACCAGGCCAGATTTTCCTTGAATTCTTCTTTCTTCACACATTGGACCATTTTTAGTATTTTTCCATGTGTTATATGTTAAAATCATCTAAAAACTTTTGTTAGCTCATTTAACACAAACATTCATAAAACCATGCATTTTATAAGGACAATAATCTCAAAACATGATAAAAGATGGGTAAAAGTATGATAAATGGGCATAAGAATATGACCAACATCACCACCCATACTTAAACCAGTGTTCGTTCTCAAACAATCAACTTAAGCTCTATACCTTATCCTTATATGGACTTAGATATATTAAACATGTCAGTTTAAGCTACAACAAATCTGACCACATTGACATTGCAAGTTTCCAACACAACATGCTTCAACTTTTCAATTATGCTCAAGAACAATCTTTTAAGATGACCTATCCTCAAGAATTGACTTAAGCTTTGTCAATATTGGCAACAAACATATGTCACCTAATTAAGAGATCAAATATTTCACCTATTCTTTGTCAACCACGTGCCCTCACAAACAAGAGAGTTGCCTAATTTTTTCTCACAAGAATATGAAAGAATCACATGTGGGCTTATAAATAAAGAAATTCATGCTCACTCTGAAAAAGAACCTCTTATGCAACATATGATGAACCATAAGCTTACGCTTAGTGTAAATACTCCACTAATATAAGTGTCAAAGTTAGAATCAAATAGGACATAAATGGTTGTAATGTAGGCTAAGGGATGGGTAGATATTATTTGTCCAGAATAGTGACTAACCTCCCTAAAAACTTTAATACTTCACAACTTTTTCAACTTTTAGCACACCCTTTGATCTTCTAACTTTACTCCTTATGCCTTCCCTTGATTTAAATTTTTGCAACTTGGATAACTAGTAGAGAGTTCTTGCAATATTTATTCTTTTCAACTTATTCATTCTCTTTTCGCATCTCCCAACTAACATCACCTTTCCTGTTTTACACTTTTCACTGTTTACCTTATCTTCTAACTTCCACACTTTATCTTACCCTTTGTTTCTTCACTTGTGCTCCTTTCATACAAATTATTTTTTCAATTTTAAAGTGCCTTAGGAGTCATTTGAATCAAATAAAGGTCAATAAAACAAAAGGAATTTATCTTTTAACATGGCTACCAAAAGAATAGCCTAACGACTCAACATCGCTAACTAAGGTATCATGAATGGGTAGGTACTTCATAGGATTAAAGAAGGCTACTAAAAGAAACGCCTATATCATCTCCTAAATTCAACAAACTTCATTTCGTTTAGCACACACACAAGGAAAGTTCTAGACATCAATATAAAAACATGGAATGTATGCAAATTATTACACATATGGCACATGTTCAACTCAATACAGATTCATATAGACTCTCAATTAGACAAAAAATAGAAAGAATTTCCATATCAATCCAAAAAAAATCACACAAGAGTCCAGTAAAAGATCCTAGGTGCCTCAAAAAGAGGTCATTCATATTTTACTACAACATGTTTTCGACTTCCAAACCTAATACTTAAATCTTTGGTCAAATTAGCACATTGCTCGAGCACCTGGCATTCAAATGGGTTCCTAATGACTAACTTCCCACATACAGTCATCAACCATCCATCATTGTAAAAAACCTTTTCTTCACTTAAAAAATTAACACTACTCCTAAAAATAAAAAATTTTACCCGGTTCAAAGGTCTCCCCTTCGAAAATGAACCGAGGCAATAAGAAAAATCAAAGGGTGGATGAGCTATGCCATTTTTCAAAAATTTTCAAATAATAACATGATGTCATACTCACCCTTAACCTCAAAATTTTGAAAGATATCCCCTCATCCCTCACTTAAAGTCATTCTCTGTCCTTAGAGTATCTACACAATAAAAATCAGACATAGATGAGAAATACTCCCTGAAGCCCTCTAGGGCCTAGCTAGTGATAACATCCAAAATACACTCTCCTTTAAGAATGAATTTAGACGGTCGTTGTATCAAAACTAATATCCCGACGGATGTGGGGGTCGAATCTCACAGAGACTAAAAAGTGATATATGCAAGTGTTGTTTGAAAATTTTAAATTAGTTCGCACCACTCAAAAGAAATAAAGCAGTAATACTTTTGGGGAAACTTGATGTTAGCAATATGGTAATATTTGAACTTAGCTAATTAGAACAACAAAATAACCAAAGTTATAGACCATAATGAGAGAGACTAGAGGTGTGGTGTAGATGATGTGCGAATTAAACAAGGCTATGATTGATCATCTCATCATTGAAAATTTTGTAAAGAACTTTGGACATATGGGCATTCTTTGTTTTTCAACCTCATGAATGCCTTTTTGTAGAGTTCTTTTGAACCATTGGACACAATTAAATCAGCCCAATCAAGTTTGGATTAATAGGTGCACTATCTCTAGCTATTAGCTATTAATTAGGAGTGTGAATATCAGTTTTGGCTATGTCTAGCCCAACTCCACAACATCACATCCATTTCCCCCATAAAATTCTCTCCTAGTACTCAATTCTTCTCTTTCAAGAAGAAATCAAGTAAGAAAAGAAGACTCACATTTGCAACTATAGATCATCAATTATAAATTTGAGAGAACTTAACAGATTTACACTAATTAAGCAATATTGAGATGAATCTAGCAATACCCAATCTAATTAAGCGCTCATCACTGCACACCTCTAGTTGATGTTATAGCTACTCATGGTTAAGAAACTAAAGAGTATATTCAATAATCCACTCATTGATTTCATTAATAAGAGTATCAAAATCAAATTCAATAATATGTCTGCAACAATGGTGATACCTTGCTAAGGAAGAAGCTGAAGAAAAGAAAAATAATATTCAACAATCTCCACCAATAGAATTCTACTTTCTTCCCAAGCAAGAGGAATGTTCCAAAAGCTAAAGTTAAGATCTGATATGTACAGAGTAGTTTCTTCTAGACTATATATAAAAATAGGGCAATCAATCTCCTCTTTTTTAGTGTTAGACGCAATTTCCCCTGTTTAAGCGTTTTGTCACTTGCAAAAGCACTGGCAATTCATCGGTTACACTCCTCAAACCGCCGTCATTCATCTCTTGCTCCTTTAGTCATTTCCAGTACCATTCAACGGTACCTTCCGCGATTCGCCGGACTCCAACCGCGCTATGTTGGTTTCTTTCCACCTTGATCCAGCAAGTTCAGGCGCCTGTAGGCGAGTTACCCAGCATGTCATTGGTTGATGTCAGTGACCTCCGATTGCTTTAGCTCCTCAAAGCAGTGGTCATATGCGTTTGGCCAGTGTTTCACCGGTGTTTTCCGATGGAGCGTCAATTTTCACCTAATTTCCTTCTTTTTACTCCATTTCTTTCTCTTTTTCTCCGAATCAGATATATGCACATAAAAAGGCAAAGAGGGAATAAAATTCATCCAAATGACTTGAAAACTAAGCTATAGCTCATACTTAGGTATTTAATGAGTTGATAAATTGCCAACTCATCAAACCCCGAAACTTGAACCATTGCTTGTCCTGAAGTAATGCAATTCTTATCAGTTGAGAAACATACCACTCCACACTAGTTTATACATCAATGACCATATAATCTATTACAACCCAAAAGTTCTCACCAACTCACAGAAAAAGAGAAGAAAATTCCCTAGAAAAAAAATGGAAAAGTTTCAAGAGGCCACCACTATTCAAAGACATGATTCACAAGAACCTTTATTTTGCAAAACAAGGGCATAGTTTATCCATGAAGTACACATAACATCTCAATTCATAATCTTTGCACATTCAAAGTTTTTGTTAGAACTGGCACTACTCATGCCTTACGCCCACATTTACCTTAATGCAATTGTGTCCTCAAAAGGAATGATGCCACTCACAAAAGAAAGAATCCCTTTTTTTTTAATCATGAAATCAATGCATAAACAGAAGCGATTGTAGAAAAAGATGACCACGCTCACTCTCCCAAAAGAAATCTTCATGCACACAACTTGACCTATAGGTGTCACGCCCCAAGTCTATACCCTAGATGAGACACAGTACTTGAAGTCACAAGTAACCCCAAGTCAACCCATGGTTTATCATAACACTGGAATTCTTAGTAAATATGTAGTGGAAGATTTGAAATAATAAAATAAAGCATTTTATGAAAAAGAACTAGATCATAAGTTTAATACAATTGGAAGCAAAACTAAAAATTTGAAAACTCTGACTGTGTCTGAAAGCCATCTATATGATGAGTTGCTGGGACAGGTCCCCAGCTAACTCTAAATCTAACTGAAGAAATATAATTGAAAAGTACTAAGCCTCATCCTCGAAAGATTGAGGACTCACTAATATTGTAGCTGGAACTTCTGAAAGTGATCTGCTAACGGGGCCGAGACTGAGATCCTGCAACTGTATCATAAAACGATACAACATAAATGGTATGCGTACGTTGAATGTACTAAGTAAGTAGGAGAAACTATACAAAAGGAATAAAATAATTAAATTGGAAATCCATGCAATGACCAATTGAAAATACTAAAATTGAATAACTATGATATATACTGAGATGGTAAAAAATGACCCTGTCTAATGGTCAAAGACATGCCCAAAATTGGGGATACTAATTTGAAATACTGTATTGAATTGATCTGAACTGACAAATCTGAGACTGAACTGAGCTGACTAGTGGGAGAGTCTATAATCAACATATAACCATGTGAGCTAGACATGGAATCCGATGTATACACCCCATTAGTAGGACCCAATACACCATGCCAGGGTATAAAGACATGAACTGAGTAATCACAGGTCGTGGCCCATGAGGCCAATAAAATATATCATATGGAGGAAACTTAGTTCTACGAACCTGGGTTTGCTGGAACTCCGGTCCACTCGGTGCTAAATCCTACTCCGACTGGATAGTCCTAGACTGACTACAAAGCTGATAGCTCGTGATTGGGACCCAAGACTAAGTCAGAAATACCTATGTGAAAATACCCTGAGAGTCTTATCAGACCGAATTCTATAACTGGCATTCCGAGACTGGTAAGAGCTACTTATCTGGAAGCGTCGTAACCGTCTAAAGAATAAACTATAATATGAAGCTGGGGTCCTAAGGCTAGTCAGAGCTGCTTATCTGAAAGTGTCATGACCGCCTAAAGAACCACTAAAATATGATACTGAGTCTAGTTCTGATTATTGGGAGGTATAACGGACACCTCAAGAATTAACTATAGTAAAATTGATCAGCTGACATTTTTCTAGACAACACTGAGTTTGCTAAAAATCTGACTGATACTAGACTGACATGATTTTGACTGATATTCCTACATAAATTAAATACACGTGCTCTCCACAAGTTTCTAATTTCTACTGAGCTGTGACTAGGGCTGAATTATGCTACTAGCCATAATTTTTCACAAATTTCTGAAGACAAGGAATAAATAAGAAATTTAAAATCATGAGAAGTATTCCCTTGGAATCTACAAGGAAATCTGTCTAAAAACTTTTCATATTTCGAAACTACAAGGCTATAACTATTAGAGAAGAAATTAGACAAGGATTTTAGGGACACAAGGGAAGAACTATTCCCTTGTTGAATTCCCACTTACCTAATAAGGAAATTCGAAGAAATTCCTTGAGAATCCTAGGAGAAGTGGACTGCCCTAGTTCTTGCTCTGAGAGCTCCTACGAGAAATTTTACGATGCTTACTGAAGGTCTGAGTGGGGAATGAGGGAGAAGAACTGTTTGATCCCTTTAAATCCTATTAATTTACACTTAAATTACATAGTTTAGAGTCTAGGAGGTTAGAAAATTACAAAAATAACCTTGGAAATTAAATCTGAAAACTGGCTGACAAGGTCCCAACGGGTCACTCAACGAGTCATTGGTTGTGACCACGACTCGTTGGGACCTCTCATTGGTCCACTGCCTGGGACTAGAAAACACTAAATATGGCAACGGGGGTCACCACTACTTTTTGGATGAACCAACAGGTCATTGGTTCCTCCTGTGACCACTGCAAGAGGAAACCTAGAGGGGATAACGACGGTTGACACAATGACTCATTGGTGGACCCAACGCGTCATCGTGTCCAATCATTAAGTTCACTGGAAAGATTTTTGAAAATGTCTTAGTTGACACAATAGGTGATGAAATTGAATCATTGTGGGGAAAAACGAGTCTTTTTTTCCACTCTTCATCCCTGGAAGGGGATTTTAGGGTTTTCACCAACAACTCTCACAAAAGATTGTTATTTCTGAAAATGACTCGTTTGTTGAGTCATTGGGTCCTGGAAAGGATTCTTGTGCTAGGGAAACCACGACTGAAAGGACGACTCATTGTTTCTCACAATGGGTCATTCCTTGTCTCATGGGTTCTCGAGAAACCAAGCCCTGCTGACCATGACTGACACAACGAGTCACTAGAGCTGACCATGACTAGTTGTCTCAGTCATTCTAAGGCATTTTTTTCTAGTTTTTCTTCTGGATTTTCTTGCAATGTCTGAGTCTGGTCTAGAAAAGTTTTGGGGTGTTACAATATCTCCCGCTTAGGATCATTCATCCTCGAATGAAGACTAAAACTGCTGGGCAACTAGAAAAGAGCTGAAATTCCTAGACTAAGACTATGAGCTAGTTTCTGAAGGAGTGACTGACTTCGAGCTGACTTAACCGCACTAACAGAGTTGATGTAACTAGAATGCACATAGAAAATCTAAATAGAGCTGATGAGTACGGAACTGAACAGAGTACTGAGGAGGAATCTAGTACCTGAAGACGGAACTAAACTGGAAGGGAATAAGTGAGGGTATCTGGACATCATGTCTTCTTCTGCTTCCCATGTGGCTCCCTCAACTAGCTGGTTCCTCCATAAAAATTTCATCTAATTGACTTCCTTGTTTCTCAGCTTACGAACCTGACGGTCAAGGATCTGAATTGGGACCTCTTCGTAAGAGAGACTGTCTTTTATTCCCACGCTGTCTAGTGGCACAACTAAGGCTTGATCAGTGATGCACTTTTTCAATAGTGACACATGGAAGACTGGGTGCACCGATGCTAACTCTGGGGGTAATTCTAACACATATGACACACTACCAATTCGCTTCAGAATTATGTCGGGTCCCACATATCTCGGACTGAGTTTTTCTTTATTTCCAAATCTCACCACCCCTTTCATGGGTGAAATTTTCAGATAAACCCAGTCATCCATTGCAAACTCCAATTCTCTTCTCCTCTCATCAGCGTAAGATTTTTGACAGTTCTGAGCCATTGTCAACCTTTCTTGGATGAGCTTTACTTTCTACATTGCTTTATGAACTGTGTCTGGCCCGATTAGAGTAGCTTCACCAACCTGAAACCACCCGATAGGAGATCTACACTTTCTACCATACAATGCATCAAACGACGCCATTTGGATACTAGAGTGGTATCTGTTGTTGTATGCAAACTCGATGAGAGGAAAGTGGTCATGCCAACTGCCCTTGAAATCGATCACACACGATCTTAGCATATCTTCCAAAGTCTGAAGAGTCCACTCAGCTTGTGCATCTGTTTACGGGTGAAAAGATTTGCTGAGCTTGACCTGGGTACCAAGTCCCTTCTGAAAGGACTTCTAGAATTGAGAGGTGAACTGGGTACCTCTATCTGAGATAATGGACAAGGGCACCCCATGATGTTTGACTAACTCCCGGATATAAAGCCTAGCATAGTCCTTAGCTGAGTCTATAGTTTTAACTGGGAGGAAGTGTGCTGACTTAGTAATCTGGTCTACTATTAACCAGATTGAATCATGCTGTTGACGAGTCCAAGGTAGACCTGTAATGAAATCCATATTTACTTCTTCCCACTTCCATGTGGGTATGCTGATATCCTAAGTCATACCTCCCTGTCTCTGGTGCTCTACTTTAACCTGCTAGCAGTTCAGGTACTTAGCTACAAATTTTGCAATGTCTCTCTTCATGCCGTTCCACCAGTAAATATCTCATAAATCACGGTACATCTTAGTAGCACTTGGGGGTGTATGGAATATCTAGAACTGTGTGCTTCAACTAGTATCTGCTATCTCAAATCACCCATATCCGGTACGCATAACCTACACTGGTAATGGAGAACACCATCTCCCCCTTGGGAGAAAGCCTCCACTTCTTTTCTGGGAACTGCCTCCTTCAGCTTATACAGTATGGGATCTTCATCCCGCCTTGACTTAATTTCAACTACCAACGAGGAATCTGATCCACTCTTCACCACTACTCCGCCCTCAGTTGTATCAACCAATTGTACTCCCAACCGAGCTAATCTGTGGATATCCTTTGCCAAATCCTTTTTTCCCTCTTCAATGTGAGCCACACTCCCTATAGACATTCGGCTTAGGGTATCATCCACCACATTGGCTTTGCCTGGGTGATATAGCATGCTCATGTCATAGTCCTTCAGTTGTTCCAACCATCTTCTCTAACGATGATTCAGATCTTTCTGACTGAACATATATTGAAGGCTCTTGTGATTGGTGAAAACATCCACGTGAGCCCCATAAAGGTAGTGCCTCCATATTTTTAATGCAAACACCTCCGCTGCCAACTCCAAGTCATGAGTCGGATAGTTCTTCTCATGAGCCTTGAGTTTTCTGGAGGCGTAGGCGACCACCTTACCCCGCTGTATCAGGACGCAACCAAGTCCAACTCTGGAAGCATCACAATATACCATGAATCCATTTGTTCCTTCTAGCAAGGTCAACACTGGAGCAGTGGTGAGTTGAGTTTTTAACTCCTGAAAACTCTTCTCACACGCATCTGACCACTGAAATTTCACCTTCTTCTGAGTCAGCCTAGTTAGAGGAGATGCTATTTAGAGAAAGCCTTCCAAAAAACATCGCTAATAATCGGATAGGCCCAAGAGACTTCTGATTTAGGTTGGGGAGGTAGGTTTGGGCCAGTCTTTCACCACTTCTATCGTTTGAGGATCTACCTGATACCCTCACCTAAGACCATGTGACCAAGAAAAGTCACAGAGTTCAACTTGAATTGGCATTTTCTGAATTTTGTGAATAATTGGCGGTCTCTGAGCGTTTGAAGCACTATCCTCAGGTGATTAGAATGTTCTTTCTCATTTCTAGAGTATACCAGAATGTCATTGATAAATACAATGACGAACATATCTAGATACTGCTTGAAGACTCTATTCATCAGGTCCATGAAAGTTGTGGGGGAAATAGTCAGTCCGAAGGACATAACCAAGAATTCGTAGTGACCATACCGATTTCTGAAATCAGTTTTTGTTATGTCACATTCTCTGACTCTCAACTGATGATACCCCGACCTGAGATTTATTTTGGAGAAATAACTGGCTTCTTCAAGCTGATCGAACAAGTCATCAATCCTAGGTAGGGGATACCTATTCTTGATTGTAACCTTGTTCAACTGATGGTAATCGATGCACATTCTGAGGGTACTGATCACGGGAAAAAATATCATGCCCGTGATACGCTTTATAACTTAAATTAGTCTTGTTGTCTAAGTTATTTTATACATTTTCATGTAATTTTATATAAATGTGAAGATAT
>JACEIK010004807.1:112320-124994 GCA_018107945.1 Datura stramonium
AGGACTAATCATGTTGGTTAGCACATATATTCACATTTATATAAAATTACATGAAAATGTATATAATTAATTAGATAAACAAGGCAAAACTAAGTTATAAGGTATCACTTGGGCATGCTATTTTGCCCACGTTCAACGGGGATCACTATGAATCGTTGGATGAACCAACGGGTCGTTCGTTCCTCCCATGGCCACTGCAAGAGGAAACCTAGAGGGGCTGACGACGGGTGACACAACGACTCCTTGGTGGACCCAATGGGTCATTGTGTCCAGTTGTTAGGTTCACTAAAAAGATTTATAAAAATTTCTAAGTTGACCCGATGGGTGATGACAACGACTCTTTGTAGGAAACAACTGGTCGTTGTTTCCACTCGTCGTCACTGGAAAGGGATTTAAGGGTTTTCACCTATTGACTCTCATAACGGGTCGTTGTTTTTGACAACGTTTCGCTGGTTGACTCGTGGGGTCTTGGAAAGGATTCCTGTTCTGGGGAAACCACGAATAACAGGACGATTCATTGTTTCTCATAACGGGTCGTTCCTTATCTCTTCGATTCCCGAGAAACCAAGCCCTACTGACCACGACTCATTGTCTCAGTCGTTCTAAGGCATTTTTTCTAGTTTTCTTTTAATGTCTGATTCTGGTCTAGGAATGTTTTAGGGTGTTACAATAGGCTTTCCCTTTGTGTAATTCGCCACTAATGTAGAGCAACTGCACTCTAAATCATATAGGACTTGTGGGTCATAATGAAGGCTAGGGTTAAGGGTAGGATAAATGTTTGGTTTTAGTGACTAACGCTTCTGTATGCCTTTAGAAATACTTGCAGCATCCCATCATCTTGTTTAGATCACTCCACCTTATTTCTCCTAGTTCATCATCTTCATCTTTTGTGTAACACGAGCCACCCTTATAACATCTATGAATTTCACATTTAGCCTTATCTATGCAAGAGATAACACCTATTAACTATTCTTCCTTTTTTATGATTCGAGGTCTTTCAACCCATCGATTCACTCATCTTATCACAATTTTGGTGCTACCTCAATTTTAGGCTTCTCATTTTTCCCTTACTCTTGCTAACCCAAAAACTTCGGCCTTGCCTCATTTCACATTCATTCCCTTATTGCTCCCCATTTCTTGGGCTTTAATCCCCATGTTTCACTGTTTCATCACTAGCAATTAGGGAGGATGGGCGCCAAGAAGAAGGATTAAAAATGGTTATTAGGCTTGTAATATGTTTTCAAGGAAAGGGTCCAAGGCTCAAACGTTTGCAATCAATGATTAATGTTCAAGGAGGTCATTTTAGGTGAAGTGACTTAACAATAGAGGGCATAATATCATGTTCTAAGTGCAGCTACATCTAGGATTTTGCCTTGAGTCACACTTAGGGAAAGTTCTAGACAAGAAGCTATGCATGAGATTCACAAAGATCCTTACCACACAAGGCATCACATCTAATGAGTCCACAAAAGTCATTATCAACACAAGATCTTGATTCAATACATTAGAGTATGCAAATTCATAAACCAAATGAGGAATCTAAAATGAATGAAAAAGAGTTCTATATTCTCTTTCAAATGCCCATTTTTCTTTTCTCATTTTCATGCCACATTTCAAAATTTTATTTCAAAAATTTTGGTGTTACCTCTCAAAAAAGCTCCACAAAAGACTCAAGAAAGACCCTTAAGAGATCGCCTCACAATCTATTATCAGAAAGTGCAAACCCAGTTCTACAAAAAAAGAGAAAAGAAAAAGACATGCTCCTTGGGAAAGAACCGTGGTATGAAGAAAACCCTTGGAGTTTGATTACTATTCTACTATTTACACAGGAAAACAAAAGACTTGGGTCATAATGTAATATTTAACAATTCAAAGCTAGGACCCAATTTTCATCACTAGCACAGTAACATCCAAAAACTCATTCATTTCATTCATTCAGATTTTATCAACACAACTTGCCCGGCAAGGGAAATCATTAACAAGCCTAAAAATGAGCCCGACAAAGGCTCACAGCTCTTCATCAAAAATAAAAACAAAGGCCCGAAAAAGGCTACGTCAAATAATCACAAAATAAAACACAATTAAACCCCCCAGAAAGCACTCATCCCACCCCTAACTTAAAGATTACATTGTCCCTAATGTATGTATGAAAAATAAAAGGGCGAGGGACTCCCTGAGTGGGTCACTCCTCATCATCCACATCATAATCCGCACCTGCTCTTGCCTCACCTTCAAAGCCTGCATCAACCGGATCTTCGGTGTCATCTCCCAAGCCCTCAAACAAATCATCTTGTGGGCCTTGAACTATAGAAGGGGCAACCATTGCAGCGTCAAAATCGCTTAAATCAAGCGCCTCCATGGATTCAACTCTTCCACTCCCTTACTTCAGTTCGGATAGAGGTGATTGCGCCCTCTACAACATCTACCCTTTTGCATAGTGTGGTCAGACTCTCTTAAATAGATTTCATCTCCCTGTTAAGAGCAGGGAGGGTCTTAGCCAACTTTTAAAGTTGACTCTCATGAGAGTTGGTTATTTCCACCAGCTTGTGGAGACTGCTTGAATTGGAAGATGTTGGAGGAGGTGCTGCTCCCGGCATAAGCACATCACTAGAAGTATGGATTGAAGCTTCTTGGTGAGGCACATTTAAATCAGGGGCTTGGGGCGACTGCTCGGAGCAATGAGAACCCTTTGGCAAATCAAAAGCCTGCATCCTCTTCCTCTTGACTGTGGGTGCCTTAGCATCTCTTTTTTGAACTAATGTGATTACACCTAAAGAAAAGTCATGGGTCTCATCCTGGAACAGTGGCACTCCATCTTGCAAGCACAATTGAGATATCAACACAACATATGGCATGGAAGTGCTGGCCTGTCTTGCCTTCTTCTTCATTGGCTAAGCCACAATCTCCCCAAAGTTTATGGGGACCCTTGACATGATACAATCTAAAAGAATAGCCACTTCCTAGCTGACCCGCTTCTCATTTTTGAAAGGCATGACGCGGCCACAGATGAAATCTAGCCACAACTGACTTAAATTTTAGGTCATAGCGAGAAATTTTGCTGCCTATAGTAGCCCAGAAAGGTGTGTCGACCGCAATGATAGGAGCTACCCAAGTGAATTGGTTCTTCATGTCAGCAATCCTGGCTATGTACTCCAAGTCAGTGTAAATCTTGTCCTCCTAAAATAGATAGTTGATGGCTGTCCATCGCACCATGACTGACGGCAGGCAAGGGAATTCATCGATCTTGCCTCTATGTTTCATACTTTCCTGCCTAGCCTGGTAGGAAGCGTAGAACTATGGCACCAAGCTTGGATAATTGTTTGGGAGAGGATTGGTGAAAGTGTGCCATTGCCTATCCGTGAACTGAGTGGTGATGTTGGGAATGTCACCGCACAGCTCGGACAAGTCAAACCGCTTTTCTATGGTGATTGAGCAGCCCTTGCAAATGGCATAGTGCCCCTTCACATTGGAAACACAAAACATGATAGCCTTCCTAGAGTTAGCGGGCGCTGCAGCGGCCTTTTCCTTTCCCTTGCCGTTTGTGGAAGAAGAAGTTGGAGCTTTGCCCTTACCGATGTTCCTAGATGAAGTCATTGTCTACAAACACAATTTTAGTGGCACTTCTTATAATAAAAGGAAACAACAAACAACTACGCTACAATTGTAAAGGAGAAACAACGTTGAAGAATTAACATTCAAAGCACGGGCAGCACCAACGAACCGTCGAGAGGTATCCATGAATTTCCGCAGAACTACTGGTAAGAAACAGAAATTTAGGGAAGCAGATATTCAATCGGTGATAGAGTAGTGAATCTCTGGTCTCGATCTACGAACCACCGATGTAACATGGGATTAAGGCAGTGGCCTGAAAGTAATATTATCCCAAACAGTCATTCCATCGGTGTTTCGCTGGACCCGACCATTAAATAGCCGATAGTCGTCATCCCCAATTCATCACCCTAAACTCCAATGTCACAATATCTCAAAAACTCACACACAATATATCAAAGAAGTACCTCTACACATAAGAAGGGCTAAAATGATGATTTACCCTAAAGAATGACATCACCCAATCTATCATAGGGAAAAGTATGTCTTTTTATCCCTTTTTGGGTTACCCAGACTTCACCCCTTTAACTCTACACAAGAATAACAAATTCCCCCACACCCATTTTAGCATTAAGCTTCTAGCGTCCCACTAATTTCATATAACAACAAGTATGGTATCAATCATGAAAATATTAGGGAGAATGGCAGTAAAGAGGGAGGGAATGTATGTCATAGCAACATCCACAAGCAACCATATTACCATTGGTGAGAAAATAAGAAAGTTGAGGTACATTACTATTGTTAAGAGAATGTTTGGCAGAGACTAGTTGTGGAAGCTTGATAATGCTCAATAATGGAAAACTCTTGAGACTTGTTTAGCAGAGAGGAATATTGTGAGTGTAGTGAAAATTAGGTAGAAAGGGTGGGGGATTTTATAGGTGAGAAAGTGAAAATATGCTTGGTTGAGGAGGAGGTGGATGGTTAATGGTGTGTTAATTTTATGGGAAGTGGAAGAGAGGGAGTTGTGGGAATATGGAAAGGTGGGGTGTTGGGAAAATAAAAAGAAGTGTGGGAAAGTGTTAAAAAGAGGGAAAAGGGGAGTCTAAGGGGTGTTTTTGCAGATTAGGCAGGCTACAAATAGATTTTGGGTCAGGTAGGTCCGACATTTGGTTAAGATTTTAAAATAAAACTCGTGCCTTCACCAGTGATCGCTGATTGTATCCGACGGTTCGTTGTCTTACAATCTCATGCTTGATTTGTCTTTACTTTACAATTTTTCAACCGGCGATTGACCGACGGTTCGCGAACTAGGTTCTATGTTCTACCGATATATTGCCACTTGGGCACCCACTACTTACGTATTCTGGCTTGCACAGACGATCAAGCGGCGTTACACGACTTTGCATTAGCGTTCCGCTGGCTCATTCACCGGTCCAACAGTTGTGTTCCTAGGTTCTTACTTGCATGCTCAAGGTTGCGGTGGTCCGCCCATTTGGCTAGGTGATTCACCGGTCCAATGCGTTGCCTGCATTATTTTTGTGCTTCCTCTCCTTGCTTCTCACCTAGTTAGTCCAACAAAACCCAAATCAACAATGGCATTAAAACATTCAAAATAATACACATAGGTTGCCTCCTAAGAAGCACCTTAGTTAACATCGTGGCATGACGTATTTCCCATTTAGCATTCATTCATTAAAGCATCATCCTCCGACTCAGCCTCCTTCATATCAACTCCGTTGTACTTATTCTTCTCATGCAACACTCCAATCACTTTGCATTCATCAGGAGGTTCTGCGGATTGGCACTCCTTAAACATAACCTCTTCATCTCCAACCCGAAACTTGAGCTCTCTTATCTCCACATCTACCAAGGCTCTACCCGTGGCGAGCAATGGTCTCCCTAGAATTATTGACACTTCTATATCCATTTCACAAACAAGAAACACGAAATCAACTGGTAAAATAAATTTATCCACCCTTACTAAGACATCCTCTAACACACCCACAGGTTTCTTTATAGAGTGACCAACCATTAACAACCTCATTAATGTGGGTTTGGTGTTCCTAAACCCGAATTTATTGAAGATGATAAGGGACATCAGATTTATACTTGTGCCAAGATCGCAGAGGGCTTTCTTAAACACATATAACCCGATAGTGCAAGGAATCGTGAAGGCTCTTGGTTCTTCCCTCTTTGGGGAAAGATTGCTCATCATCGTCGCACTACAGTGATGCGTTGTATCTCCATGCCCACATCTACCACCTTATTCTTCTTCAATAGCTCCTTCATGAACTTGGCATATCCGGGCATTTAAAGTAGGGCATCTACCAATGGTATATTAATGGATAATTTACTGAACATGTTGATAAATTTACTGAACTGATCATCCTTATTTTTCTTAGCTAACCACTATGGATAAGGGGGTGGAGCTCTTGGTTCTTGTTCTTTATCATTTGAAGCCTTTATGCCTGCCTCATCTTCATCAACATTTGAGGGAACTTCATCAGCCTCTCCCTCTCCTTCTTCTTCAACATTTTCACAACCATTTGGTGATTTTGGCACGACATCAGATTCATTTTCATCATATTTTTTAGGAGTAATAACCTCCTTAGGCTTCACACTTGCATCTTCAACCATTTTACCACTCCTCGTGATGATGCCCATGCATTGACTATCTTTCTTTTGGTTTGGCATTGTATCACTTGGGAGTGTTCCCTTCATTCAAGGTTTCATTTTTGAGAAAAAAAGTGATTCATTTTGAGCTTCCAAATGTATAATGGAGGATGAATGAGGACTCACAGTTTGGGAAAGGTTAGACACCTCCCCTTTCGATTCCTTGATCCCGCTGTCAGTTCATTCCACTTTTTGAGGGCAATGGCTAACATCTCTTAAATTTTTAAGCTACCTGCATCGCTCACACCTGGCTGATTTTGGGAATTCTCAGCATTAGGAGGGGGAATATATGGGTTTGAACTCCGATGATAACGATTCCCCTCTCAATTTTTCTCTCTAGTGCCCTATCTTTCATTTCTATTAGGCCATCCTTGTGCGTCACGGTTTCTCCAACCTTGTTTCTCTTCCTATGGGTGCCAAGGGCCTTGATTGGTCCCTTGAAATACGGGATGAGAACCCCCCATCTGATTTTTCATGTATTGGCACTCCTCATCGTATCTCAGTGGCGATGATTCTCCTTCAAAGTGCAATGGACCCTGCTTACTTACAACATTCACAACTTTGGGCCCTGCCCCCATCACATGTTTTCTCATTAGCTCCAGCTGTATCATCATTTTAGAAAGATTTTCATATCTCTCTTCATCTCTTTATTGAAACTTGACTGCCAACACACTAAAACCAACATTTTGTGTCGATACATTGGTCTCTCTCGTATACCATGACCGATTTGTCTTCCTCATTCTGTCCAAGAAGACCTTAGCTAACCCATATGTATGATATATGATTGATCCTACGACTAAATTATTGGCGATGAATTTGTTAATGGAGTCTAGAGCTCGGTAAAAACTTTGAAAGAGCACTCCATTAGGGAGACCATGGTTGGGGCAAAGAGAAACCTTCTTCTTTAACCTTAGCCATGCTTCTTGCGACGATTCCCCTGGCTCTTGCCTAAAGTTCATGATATCATCCCTCAGCTGCAACATTTTTGACGGAGGGAAGAAATGATCCAAAGAGGCTTCTATCAATTCTTGCCATAATGTAGTACAACCAGGAGGGAGTTCCTCCAACCACATAGTCATCTCACCCGTTAGGGAGAATAGAAAGAGCCTTAACCTGATAGACTCTTGGCTTATATTCATTATGTTGAAGGACTGGCAGATCTCTAAGAAATTCCTCAAGTGCAAATTTGCGTCCTCACTCGGTTTGTCTCCAAAGAGCCCTTTCATCTATAGAAAATGTAGCATTGTACTTGTGACATAGAACACGACATTCCCTACTGTAGGCGGTAGGCGAACGGATCTTGCGATTTTAGGCATCATCAGGTTATCTTCTTCATGCTCCATATTACCCTTAAGTGAGCTGTCCCCTGCTTGTGAGTGATGACTCATATGACTTTACCCTAATAATCATAGCAAGATCAATGTCAACAACTAAGACGCAAGACTAATTCAAATTAATAATTAACACAAGAATATCAAGTGCTAGTCCCTGACGATGGCGCCATATTTGATAACATCCAAAATACACTCTTCTTTATGAATGAGTGTAGACGATCATTGTATCAAAATAAATATCACAACGGATGTCGGGGTCGAATCCCACAGAGACCAGATATACTCAAGTGTTGTTTTGAAAATTTAAATTAGTTCGCACCACTCAAAAGAAAGAAAGCAGTAAATACTTTGGGGAAAACTTGATGATAATAATATGGTATGGATTTGAACTCGGCTAATTAAAACATAAAAATAACCAAAGTTGTAGACAATAATGAGAGAGATTAGAGGTGTGTTGTAGATGATGTGCAAATTAAACAAGGGTATGCTGGACAATCTCATCATTGAAAATATCGTTGGACATGTGGGCATTCTATGTTTTTCAACCTTATGCATGCCTCTTTCTAGAGTTCTTTCAAACCTCTAGACACAACTAAATCAGCCCAATCAAGTTTGGATTAATGGGTGCACTATCTCTAGCTATTAGCTATTAATTAAGAGTGTGAGTATGGGTTTTGGCTATGTCTAGCCCAACTCCACAACATTACATCCATTTCCCCCCATCAAATTCTCTCCCAATACTCAATTCTTCTCTTTCAAGCAAAAATTAAATAAGAAAAGAAGACCCACATTTGCAACTATAGATCATCAATTATAAATCAGAGAGAACTTAACAGATCTACACTAATTAAGCAATATTGAGATGAATCTAGCAATAACCAATCTAATTAAGTACTCATCACCACACACCTCTAGTTGATGATTTAGCTACTCATTGTTAAGAAACTAAAGAGTATATTCAATAATAAACTCTTTGATTTCATTAATAAGAGCAGCAAAGTCAATGTCACACCCCACCTTGGGAGGCATGACTGGCACCTGGTGCCCTACTGGGACCTGAACTGCTGAGCTGACTGAGCCTAAGTACCACTGGTGCAGGGCTGAATCTGACTCTAGAATCAAAAAAACAACGGGCTATATAGTGGCTGTAAGAACAACCCCCGGCCGACAAGGCCTATAGCCACCTGTGAAAATAAAAAGCTAACCAGAGACAACCAAAAATAGGGAGTCCTATGTGGGCCGACAAGGCCACCGTGATATCTAGTAATAACTGGAAAGTAAAAGCCGATGCTAAATTGGGCTATGACCTACAAGGCCACCAATCAACAGCAAATAGGGCCCCACACGGCCAACCCACATAATCTAAAACACATATGGGCCCCACACGACCGATATCAACTAACCACAGGGAAGTAATGCAATTTGCAAGCCTCTAGGAGTAATAAGATGGTCGGGCCAGGGCTCCGGCCTACCCATATTGTACAAACAAATGAAATAAACCTCTATAACACAAGCTCCAGAAGAAAGGAGCTGATGGCTCTATACCGCTGACTAGAACTACGAGGGATCTGCTCCTCGTCTATGTGTACCTGCTGGCAAGTAATGCAGCGCCCCAAAATAGGGCGTCAGTACCATAGATACTAAGTATATAAAGCAATAACTGAAAATAACTAAATGTAAGAAAACAGAACTGACAATAGTTGACGTAAGGCAAACGGACTGAAGTTGACTGAAGTAGTGAAATCAGAGCTAAACATAACTTTAATAAGGACGGTAGGGGTCATAACTGACAAAGGAGGTGTCCCACTGTCTAACTATCAGTAACTAAAGCAACATAAACCTTACTTTCCCCCATAAGTCGGAAGGTACAATCAGCACAGAACAAGTCACTTGGGCCCCCATTAGCCCTAGTGAGTACACCTCAATCTATTTACCCCTATATAGGTCATACTGAGTGAACTACTAGTTATAAGCATCCTGTTGATCCCCTGGGTCTACAACTTGGCCTGCTAGGCCCCTGATTATAGTTGTACCTGAGTCCAGAGGACTCCTGATATGTACACCGCAGGCGTAAGCGCTCGGCGGGGGTGTGTATAGGCCAACCACGGCAAATATGAGGAGCTGGATTCCCATCTTCGTCCCTTGCGGATGGAATGCCGCTCCGTAGAGCGACGTATCCTAGCCCCTGGCGGACGAGTTGACACAACTATTAACCCTGGGGCGGTCACGGAAGTTATGCGGGTAATCCAGCCCAAAACAATACAATTACAAGTCTAAACTGATAACAACAACTACACATGATAACATACTCCTGACATGCTTGACTGAGATTCATACTGGATTACTTTGCTGAAGAAACTAACTTACCGAAAGAAAATGCCTTAACATACCTCGTTCGCTGTTTACCAATTGACTGGCGAGTTCCAATTAGTATTCGATAGCTCTTCCCAACTGAAATCGTGTTACTGGGAAGATAGGATTAGTTTTAACACTAAATTTGGCAAAAAGGAAAAATTGATATGTAGATATTAACTATATTTCTATTTTAAAGAACACGATCGAAACCTCATTATTTCTCGAAGTTATAGAAGGGAGAAATGCTTACTTTAAGCCTGGGATCGTCTTGACACTAGTTTGGAGCAATTCCAACGGATTTGGCTCGACAAAACAACGATTCGCTGGGCGAATTTCGCGAAACTAACTCCGTAGAAATTCTCCCTGCAGCCTTATACGTCGATACCCGAATTTAATTTGAATTTGGACAGCGTTTAGCGGTGTAATCGGATGAAAATTAAATGTTTCCTTCATCTCTAAACTTTGCTAGTCATATATATTTGAGAAATATCATGAAATTTAAGGGTGAGGCCTATATATATACTTTAAGCAGGATGCAAGGCAACGTGGCATGTTGGCTAACGCGCTGTTTCAGCTCCGTTCCACTTTGGATAACGCGGAGGATTAACTCAATGCCACTTTTCCCGTCTGTGCAGTTTGGTACGACCTCCTCTCGTGAAATCCCAACTTCGCACTCATTCAGCCTTTCCTCGGGCCCTTTCCTCATACGTATGGCACTCTAAAACTCTCAACAAACATGCGAATAGGCAAACTAAATGCTTGAAACTTACGGGGTGTAACATCCTCCCCCCTTAAGAACATTCGTCCTCGAATGTTGACTTCTTCTTGCAAGAACTTTAACTTGCAATTACTTATTCTGGAAAAATTTCGGCAGAGTCTCCCCTGTATTATGAACTATCGAAAAACCCTGAAACACATAAAAGTCCAATACATGTACTCCACACAAGACTATGGCATTCATTTCACAATAAACTGAAGTCAACTACTCCACATATACATGTATATAATGCAACTTACGAAATAACAACAACAACATACCTTTGGCTGCACAATCTGACTAAGTTATAAATAACTGAGGATATCTGCTTTTCATATCGTCTTCCGCCTCCCGGGTCATCTCCTCTCAGTTCTTATTTCGCCATAATACTTTAATAGAAGAAACATTTAGTTCTCAGTCTCCAGATCTGCCGGTCTAGTATGGCTACTGCAGCTTCTTCATAAGCTAACTCCTCAGTGACTTGGACATCTTTGACTGGAGCAATCTGGGAGGGATCTCCTATACACTTCCTCAGCATAGATACGTGAAAAACTTGGTGAATGGATTCTAATTCTGGAGGTAAATACAATTCATAAGCCACCTGGCCTATCCTTCGGCGAATCTGATAAGGCCCAATAAACCTCGGGCTGAGCTTGCCTTTCTTACCAAATCTCATCGCACCCTTCATCGTTGAAACCTTCAGGAATACCCAGTCACCACGTTAAATTCTATGTTTCTTCGCCGCACATCAGCATAAGATTTCTGGCGGCTCTGAGCAATCAACAGACGTTCCCTGATAAGTTTTACTTTCTCTTCTGACTGATGGATAATATATGGCCCAATAAATGCCGATTCTCCTACCTAAAACCAACCAGCTGGAGATTTGCACTTCCGCCCATACAACGCTTCATAAGGCGCCACCTGAATTGCTGAATGATAACTATTATAATAGGTAATTTCAATAAGCGGTAGGTGTTCGTCCCAGCTGCCTCAAAAATCTAGAACACACACTCGTAACATATCCTCAGCGTCTGGATTGTGCGTTCTTCCTGCCCGTTTGTTTGAGGATGGAAAGCTGTGCTCAGGTTAACCTGTGTCCCCAGGCCCCTCTAAAAAGATTGCCAGAACTTAGTTGTAAACTGTGCCACTCTGTCAGAGATAATTGATAGCGGAACACCATGCAATCAGACTATTTCTCTAATATACAACTCAATATAATCTTCGGCTGAAAGGTTAGCCCTTACTGGCAGAAAGTGAGATAATTTTGTCAACCTGTCGGCAATTACCCAGATAGAATCATATTTAGGCCTGGTAGGAGGTAATGATCTTGGGAAGAATTATATGCCCAAGTGATACTCAAATACTTCATTTCGTCTTGTTTATCCGTCGATATTTTTGCATTCTCATGTAATTTGTAGTTAAAATGTGAATTTATACTAACTAACATGATTAGCATTTTTTTTGCAGGAAAAATGTATTTTTAGAAAGCAAAGATGCATGTTGGGAGAAATCGGGAATGGACTCGGAAGCGAGCAGTGGAAAAGGCCAAGGAAATGCAGCAAACTAAGGGGCTCCGCGATGGAGCTGTGTCACGCTTCCATCGCGGAGGTATTCTGCCCCGGATGATTAGAATTGGCCAAGATTCCAGTGGAGGTCTGCGTTGCCTCCGTGGCACGTTGGACATAATTACCTGGAATGTGGAATTCCAATGAAGGTGCGCGTTGGAGCCGTGGCACGTTGGGCATAATTACCTGGAGGTCCGGATTCCAGTAAGGGTCCGCGTTTAGGCCGTGTCACGGAGGCAGTGCTCCGCGATGCACTCTGTGACACGTTGCTTGTTATTTCGGAAAAAATTCCCACTAGTATAAATAACACACTTAGGTTCATTTTTAATTATTCTGACGTAGTTGAGCAAGAACGTGGGTTACAGGCAGTTGAGGGGACGAAAATCCTAGGGTTCTTCTCTATCTCTTTTTCCTTTATTTCAATTGTTTGTATGATTTACA
>JACEIK010004808.1:19154-32352 GCA_018107945.1 Datura stramonium
TTATATAAATAATTCTCTAAATGAGCTTTGAGATTTGGGTTGGGTGTAGTATTTTTATTTTTTTGAAATTAAGTTATAATTTTTTTTTTAAAAAAAAAATGTAAAATTTCGGTTAAACCGAAAAACCGAAAAACCGAAATTCTAAAACAGAAAACCGAACCGAAAAACCGAAATTTAAAAAAAAAAACCGAAATCGAACCGAAAAACCGAATTAGTTCGGTTCGGTTCGGTTTTTCGGTTTTCGGTTTTTATGCCCACCCCTACTCAAAGTTGGCATTCATCAAAGAGAGGCAAATCGTTGATGCGGTAGTTATTGCCAATGAGTGCCTTAATTGTAGAAAAAGACAAGGAGAGGCTGGGATTTTGTGTAAACTGGACATTGAGAAGGCTTTTGATCACGTAAATTGGTCATATCTTCTCAAAATGCTTAAAGATATAAGGATGCTTATCTGTGCTTAGGAGGGGTATGGAGATTCTTAGAGAGTTGTTTGAGTCGAGCAAGATAGAAGAAATGAGGAATGAACCCAAAAAAATGCTTAAAAAGAAGTTTGGCAGCTTCAACTTGCGGCCACTGTTGGTCCATCTGCTGACACAAGGGCCCCTGCAAAATTAGAGTGTGTAATAGATTTATTACGAAATATAATCGGAGGCTCTTGATCCAATGACTCAAGGTCCAAATGAGAAACATAGCTACAAGATTATCAGTTTGAACAACAGTTGTGGCCCAAGCTTCCGCGAATGCGACACCTTGCCCTGCGGAAGCGAAGAAAAAAAGCTGTTGCACCAGAATTTTTTTTTTGGGTGCAGTTGAAATGAGATTTGGCATCCGAAACTCACCCGAACCTCATCGAGTCCCAATCCAAATATACGTGCAAGTCCAAAATCATCATACGAACCTATATGAGCCTTTAAACCACGAATCTAAGTCCGTTTAATCCAAATTTTTACTTTGAATTCTATGAACTTTAAGTCTCTAGTTTAGGTTCAAGTGCTTCAAAAAGTTCCAAAGCTCCTATGGGATCCGTGCCACCCAAACTTGCAAGTCATAAATCACCAAAAGAACCCATGAAAAGGCTCAAATAGGGAAAGGGGTTCCAAAACTCAAAATGATTGGTTGGGTCATTACAGATCTGGTCCTTCTGATGGTGTTGGTTTGTGCACAACACCTACGACAGGCGCGGCCTTTGGATGGGCAGTTCTCAGGTTGGCACAATAATTAGTTTCTCAATAATGCTCTGATACCATGTGGAAGATATAACACAAAAGAAAAGAATGTAAAATGTATTGCTTGATAATTCTCCCAGTAGGGTGCTTAAGTAGTACATACACCTATTCTAAACTAGGACAGAAATCAAAGCTACACAACTACAAAATACACAATATCTCTCTAATTGATTAAGATACACAATATTATTAACACCTCGCAATTTCTTTTACTTTTTTATTATTTTTATTAATTGAATGTCAGAGTCTTATGTATCCTTTCAAGTTTAAATAGACATGAAATCTTTCAGATTTGGCATATGCTATTTGCCTATGTGAAGGTTTTTCATTTATTGTTCTATGTCGTAATTGTGTTATTACCAGGTGTTTGATTGGATGCAGCAGAATCAGAAGATCAATGTTGCATCCTACAGCAGTTATGTAAAGTTCATGGGGAAGAGCCTCAGTTGTGTTGAGGCTGCAGAAATGTATAGAAGCATCAAAGACAGGTCGACAAAGATTAATGTCTCAGTCTGTAATGCATTTCTTAGTTCTCTAATCAAAAATGGAAAATCTGAGAGCGGTCTCATACTGTTTACTCAAATGAAGCGAGATGGTTTAGTACCGGATGTTGTCACATATAGCACGGTATGCTGCTGCCAATTATAAACCATTCCTACTCCTAGAAGTTACAGTCACCTAGTCGTGTTAAATAGGTGTTGGTTGTTGAATCATAGAATTGGCAATAGAAAACATAGAACTGCTTAATATGTTGCCTATTCTCAAAAGTGAACTTGTTGATTACAGAAACTACAGTATAATTTAGTGTTTAGCCCCTTTCTAACTTTCATCTACCATGTTTTAGCTTCTTGCAGGCTGTTCCAAAGTAAAAGATGGATACTATAAGGCACTAGAGCTGATTCAGGAGCTGATGTCTAACGGACTGCAAATGGATAGTGTGACTTATGGGTCATTCCTTTCTGTCTGTGCTTCACATAGAGAGTGCAATGAAGCTGCAAAGTACTTTCAGAAGATGAAAGATGAGGGTCATTCTCCTAATGTCTACCACTATAGCTCTTTGCTTAATGCTTACTCTGCTGACAGAAATTACGAGAAGGCTGAGGCATTGATTGAAGAGATGAAATCTGCAGGTTTAGTATTAAATAAGGTTTGTGATTAAACGCTCTTACCTGTAAAGTAAATAACATATCAATATACACATCTTTGTTTTTATGCATGTTTACTGGTTTCAAGATAGCAGATTTGGGAGCAACATTGAAGTAACTGTTTCCAGTAAGCTCCAAGAGCCTCTGGTTGTTGTTGTTGTCAGTACCTTGGTGGACAGGGTAACATTCATTCCCTTTTTCCTGGTAACGGTGAAAATAAGAGAGGAAAGAACTGCATATGAGGAACCAAAGAGAGGTCAAATGTATATGTCATGGGAACCTGAAATTTTGAAATGCTCCCAGGCACTCTTACCGAGGTGCTCAGCTATAGGTCCCTTATGGACCGATAGACTCTTCTCCGGTGGTTTCGACCACCGAATCTTTCTGTCTTTTCTCTTCCTTTCTCTTCTTTTTCTTTCTGTTTTGCTTAACCTTTTTCCCTTTTCCTTTTTCTTGAGTGACGGAGAATAGATCCTACGATCTCACCAAAACCTGTTCAGAATCGGTATTCTGGTAAGACTGGGTGGAAAGTACGAGATTCTCACTGAGGAGGCTAACTCTGAGCAGAGGTGCTTTGCTATGGGTTTGCAAAAGATTTAGAGAAGCTACAGAAAATAAGGGAAAGAACTTTAAAACGTTGAGGTGTAGGGATGTTGCTACTAACATTTACTGCTCCCAGAAGTTTAACAAATACGGAAGGTTTACCTCTATCATAACTGTTAGGGACAGAACAGATCTGTAGTCATTATCCCTGAGAACAACTTTAATGAAGGGTGGTGGAATCTGGTCACAAAAATCGAAAAATTTATTAACAGGAAAACAAGCACTCGTGGAGCATTTATTACAAAGGGAGATACATTCAATAAATTTACAAAAGGGGAGGGGAGCTTTAAAGATGCTTTACACAACAATAAATGGTCACAAAGGAAGCTACTGGTGGAGACGGAAAAAAACAATATGACAAAGGTGGTTCCTCAGGAAGGCGGAAAAGATCTTCTCAGCAGATGTCTAGTTGGTCGCTTCTGTGGCAGGGATGAGATTCCCACTCGTAACGAGGTGCCTAGCTGGGAGCTGGAAGGGAGCTCAGAACATCTGGGTGTACGGCATGAATGAATTCCTTTTCCTCTTTGAGTTTCAGTCAAGGAAGGCAGCGGAACATGTCTTGATGGGAGAATGGAGACGACAGGGCTCTTTGTTGAAGTTGGACTGGTGGGATCCGGCGAATCATGTGATACACCAAAGCACAAAGTTGGATTGGTTTTGGATCAGGATTTTAGGCCTACGTCTAAACTATGGAATAAGAAGGTGATGAAGGAGATAGGAGATGGATATGGCGGTTGGTTGGAAAATGAAGAGGAGACGGAGCTAAAAAATCAGTTGGGTGTGCACAAGGGTACGTGGATCATTTGGAAAAATTCCTTCGTACATTGACATTTACGATGGAAATCTAGTATACATGCTACCAATATGGTGTGAAGAGCCACCTCGATTCAAGTACATGTCTGCGAGAGAGAGTGACACACAAAGTAGTAGGGTAATTAGGGGATATGAAGATAGAAACCCAGGAAAGCTGGCGAGAAACTTAGAGAAAGAAGTGGCGAAAGGAAAGGGTGTGGAGTTGTTTAGTCCCCTGGGCAAAGACCCGATGGATATAACAAAAGGTTTTGATAAAGGGGGACATGTGGTAGCCACGTGTATAGACGCTGTCCAGAAGGAACCCACTAGGGTTTTAAATGAAGGGAGTACTGGATTTGGTGGATTTTCAGGAGATAAGGGTAGAATAGAAGAGGTGAAATTTGCAAAAGTTTTGGGCCTGGTGTTTGTGGGCCAGGGCTGGGTTTAGATTCTTTAAGGGAAAAACTGAGTACAGAGCCATTTACAGGGTCAATTTCTCTGTCACTTTCAAGGAACTGTGAGGAGATGGAAGATTGCATGAGAATAGAATCTCAATTATATGGGGAAGCAAGCGCACTTGCAAAAATCAGTACAAGCAAGCAATCATTGGAGCTGATTGAGGCAATAGATATATCACCTTACTTAGACGAGGAGTTGCATTGGACGGTAATTACTAGACAACTGGAGTGGTGCACGAAACCTTCTCCACTTCAAATCGATTGATACTTTTAGTGAAGAGGATATACAGGAGAGGGCAAACATATGGGTGCAGTTGAATGTCATTTAGCTAAGCCAAATGATTGGGGCTTCTTTCAAGGGCGATGAAGAAGAGGCGTATGCTCTTTTAATGAAATTGGATCAAGCTAGAAGTAAGGAGAAGACCAGTGTTGGTATATCGAAGGAGGAAAGAAAGGATATTATGATTCCAAAGGAAGTCAGAAACTTGCAATTCAACATGAGGTTTAAAGACGGGGAGCCAAGAGGTAAGGGGAGAAGACCAACTATTGCTGATCAATGAACATAAAAATTATTTTGTGGAACATGAGGGGGTTAAACAAGGTAGAAAAAAGGAGGTTGGTGAAACATTTAATCCAACAGGGGGGGAATATCTATGTGCTGATTGAAACAAAGTTACAGGGAGATGTTAAAAACTTGTTAGGGGAGCTATGGGGTAATAGGTGGGTGGATGAGGAACATATGGAGGCTAGGGGCAGCAGTGGAGGGATCCTAACTATGTGGGATAAGACAGCATGGAAGTCGGAAATGATAGAAATGGGGGGCAAGTGTTAACCTGCAAATTCATTAACCTAGGACTTGACCTGGTTTCTTGGTGTAGTCTATGCAGACTGTAATGTCGTGGTTAGAAAAGAGTTGTGGTGAGAATTAGGGGCTATCAGAAGTTTTTTGATGGATCTTGGATGGTCTGTACTGACTTTAATGTCACTAAATTTCCAGCAGAAAGAGCAAATGGTCACAAAATCTCAGGGGCAATGGCAGAATTCTCGAAGTGTATAAACGACTTAGAATTGGTAGACACACCTTTATTTGGAGGGTCTTTCACTTGGAGGAGGGAAGACAACCATAGTAGTGCATCCAGAATTGACAGATTCCTATATTCACCTGACTGGGAGGATGTTGCATCATAGGTGAAATAAAATATATTGCCTAAGTTGGGCTCAGACCATCATCCAATTTTAATAACTTTGAAGGCTTCAGGGATAAGGTGAGAGCTTGGTGGAGCTTATTTCCAGATATGGGCAGACCAGCCTTCATTCCTGCCTACAAACTTAAGCTTCTCAAGAAGGAGCTAATGGTGTGGAGCAAGGGAAACAGGGTGGATCGGAAGCAGAGAAAAGAGGAGGATTTAAATCAGATAGGCACATGGGAGACCTACAGGAATAAAGAACTCTCACTGTTGATGAGCTAATCCAAAAAACTCACCTAGCCTTGGAATTTGAGAAGGTGGCAAAGAAGGAAGAGATAGCATGAAGGCAGAGGTCGAGGGTCCAGTGGTTAAAGAAATGAAAACAAAAATACCAAGTACTTTCACAAAATGGCCAATGCTCATAAAAGACATAACTGCATCGACTCACTGGAAGTGGAGGGCCACACCATCACTGAACAAACAGAAATTCAGCATGCTATTGAGAACTTCTATCAGACATTACAAAGAAACTGAAGTGTGGAGACCTGAGATGCTTATATAGGATGTAACAGTAATTTGATAGTGAAATATGAAAGTTGTTGAAGATGAGTTGGCCATGGCTTTGTGCTTATGTGTGTGAAGGTTTGTATGATTTTTCAGAGTTTTCCTTGAAGGTAAATGTTGTAAAAATATGTGGTGGTTCATGGTGGGATAAGGATGTTGATGAGTGTTATGGAAGAGGGAGGAAGGTGATGGAGATTGAGTGAAGAAAGAATGAAAAAAGTACAAAAAAAAGGAGTGAAAAAATAGAAAGTTAGATGGTATCTGCGTTGATCTGATGTGGCAGAGCTTGTAAATCACTGCTCTTCATTAGACTGGTTCTGCATTTTTAAGGAGGAATAAGTTTCACTTTGAACAAGGATAGGGGGTAATAGGTTGTACATAAAGTGATGCTGTGTAACTGACTTTTCTGGACAACTTTACGGGGTAACTTATGTATTTTCCCTTATTATTTCAATGAGTAATTCATTAACTTAAATTTGTCTTATACAATAAATTCAAGGTTTCTCTATATTCGGTCTTGTAGATCTTTTTTACCCCTGAGACAACCTTTTTTTCCCTTTATACACTATTCACCTTAGTTACTTTTTTTGTTTTCTTCAGAGGCAAAAGTGAAAAATTAGTATATCAAACTAGAGCACACAACTTCTCAGAATCTTAAGAAACTTCATCTTTTTGTTATTTAACCATGGTTTGATTGTTGAAATTACTTTACCTGTACGTTATATTCATTGTATTCATAATAAGTTGGTCCAAATATTATACTCCAGCTGTCTCAATTTATGTTATGCACTTTCCCTTTTGGTCTGTCCCAAAAAAAATACTCTTTTATGTTTAGAAACAATTTAACTTCGATCTTTTCATTTTAAACCACAGGTTTCAAAAGTCTGTCTTTCTTATACTTTGTGCTCAATCAAACAACATCACAGAAAATGAGATGGAGGGAATATGAACTTTCATATTTTTTAACTATTAAGTAAAACAATTTAACTATGTCTTGCTCTCGAGAAGTACAAAAAGTAAGAAATTTTACAAAGTATGTGCTGATTAAAATCATAGTTACTGATTTTTAATCAAAATATGCATGAATAGGGGTATAACTATTTACGCTTAATACTTATGGAGACACCTAAAGTTGCCATGATTTTTCATTTAGATACCTCAGGAAGGCTTTGATCTGATCGAGTACCTATAGTAGGCTCAAAGTATACCAATCAGACATATTTCGCACGGGCTTGGGAATACCTCAAGCCTGTGCAAATTAGCCAATTAAATCATGCGACCTCATTTAATCATCCATATTTAGAAAAAAATCTGGTTAAACAAAGAAAAAAGGGAAATGAAATGTCAGTTTCCCAATTTCTCCTCACACCTCCTGTTTGTGGCGATTTCAACAAACAATAACTCTCGAAAAACTTCTTCAAATTCATTCAATTTTCGGTCATTTTTCACCACATTTACCGTACCCAGCAAAAACACATGGTGCCATGGAACAGTTTGACAATTTCGACAAGCTCGACATTAATGTGTATTAAAAAGGGGAATGAGAGAAACAAGATCTAAGTTTCAACCTTCAATTAGGGTTAAAATTGAATAGAAACGAGATGGTGAGCTAATTTAAAGAGAAGAGAAATGAGAGAAAGGAGAGAAGTATCAAGGAAAATCTGATTTTTGAAGAAAGGGAAAAAATAGGGTTTAAATTGTAAGGAACATATAAATATATATGTATACACTTTAGCATATATAAAAGTTACCATTATAAGCCACATTAGCCTTGTGATTGGCTTTTTCACATGCTCAAATACGGCGCACCTCACACTATCAGCCATGTCAGCAAAATGTGTTTGATTGCTACGCTTTGGGCCTATAAGGTGTTCAATTGGGACAAGGCCTACTGGAGGTGCTAAATGGAAAATCGTGGCAACTTTAGGTGTCTTCGTATGTATTAAGCCAATTTTTTATATGACATAATAGTTGTAGGTCACATTAATATAAATATCAATGTATGCTCTTTTAAGTGATTCTTCTCCTCCTTTACTTCTTTAAAAAATGTGATATTCCTTTTGTTCCTTTTTCCCTTGATAAGTAAATTCAACATAACACCAAGTAAATGCTCAAAAATTTCATGTCTTCCTTCCCAACATATATCCACTCATTCCATTTTGGACGTTTCAAAATGTTTTGACACTATTCTATTGATGATATTACTTTTCACAAAATTTACAACCTCATGATTGAAATTCAATAAACTATTCAAATTTTAGACTTTAGTATGATGTTTCTTTTCAAAACTTACTTCTAAACTATTACTTTATATTTTCTTCCACTATTACTGATATAATTTAGAGGTCAAATTAACATCTTAAACTCTTAGTCCAAGCAAAAACTGTCATATAAAGTGCTATAAAAGGAGTACCTTCTGTTCACGAGGAGCATAATTCTCCCAATTTAGGAGTATCCTGTTATTCCTTATTTCTTTTGGTGCCACCCATGAAGTCCCTCTTAGCATAGATGATTAGGTGAGACCATTTATTTTATAGGTTTTCTACTTCTTTTTTGGGTATACTTCTTGTATATGGGTGTTTTATGCCCAAACCTTAAAAAAATTTATTACTAATTAACTGATACAATTTAGAACTTCTTTTTATTTGTTAAACTACATTAAGATGCTCTATTATCAAATTAATAGTCATATCTGGGAACCATACTCTATTTCATTAGTCTAATCTCCAAATGTTGCATCTTACTACTTGAAATGCTTTGCAAACAACACCTGCACTTGCGGATATTGACTATTTCTATATGGTTCTAACACTGCAATTTGAAGTATGCCTAGAGTCAAACTGGTTATGGGAACTTAATTCATCTTTCCATTTTAAATTCCAAATTGTCGCTACTAGCTTTCAAAATTTTTGTTAAAAACTCATTGCTGCTCATGGTGTGTTGCAGGTACTCTACACAACTTTGTTGAAGGTATATGTGAAAGGAGGTTTGTTTGAGAAGTCAAAGGAATTGCTAAAGGAGTTAGAGGCTCTAGGCTATGCTAAAGATGAGGTACACTTCTTTCTTTAGGATTTCATGTGTTCAAAAACTTCCCAAACATTTCATTTTGCATTCTAATTGATAGTATATCTTTTGATAAGGTTATTGACATATAGTGATAAACTCGAATGGAAGACGTATACACTTTGAGGCTCTATGTTACTGTCATGACCCAATTTAGGACCGTGACCGACGCTAAGAGGTAAAATCCCAAAGAAGCCTTAGCAGAAATTTACAATCGGGCAGAGTTTCCCTTGTTTTTGGGCCTATCCAAAATTTTTCTGTCATAGAAATCAATATACAACAACCAATATCTCCAAAACAGGCCATAATATTCATCAAATAGTCTATTCGGAATGTAATAATACTAAATCCATCTCCAAATACGAAAAGAAGTCTAACACTAGTCGCAAGTCTCTATAATAACAAAAGAATACTCATGACACTAGTGAAATAACTAACGGAGCGACTCTAAGAGTTTTAAAAGAAAAAGACAATAACACATGAATAAACTTCTTGCCCAGGCGAAGCAATGGGGGATTCACGAGAAACTGTCAACTTGCACGCTCTAGTTAATGAAATCCTCGCCAACGTCACCTACGGTCTCTGTAAAAAATAGCGGGGAATGAGTCACTAACTTAGTGAGTAATAACACTTAACCACAATCATTGTTAATGGGGACTTCACCTCAGAAAATATGCCAATATGATAATTATAAAATATCATGAAATAAATACCCTTTCAGCAACATTAACAAACATCAGTCTTGTCTGTTTCATGTAAGTAGAAATCAAATTAACAATTCGATAATAAAGTCTGCGAATACTATCATATCAAATCTTATATTTAGGAGGTTTTCAAGAATGTATCATGTAATCAGTGTCGCTCCCTATGTTGAGAAATAGCCAATAACTATGGACCCTTAGTAAAGGAGTCAAATATTACGATAGGTCCTTGTTCGAGGGTAATTGGTAACTGTATGCTAGTTTTATCTTCCCACAAGTGAGGGGTGTAATGATAATTTGTAAAAATAAGGTGCACTAGGTCTAATGAACCCGTCGCTAGTACGGTATTCATCAAGGTCTCCTCCCATTTGTACTTTTCTTTGTAAACAGTAAATACTCATATGAAAACATTTTCAAAATAGTATAGCGCATTTAAGTTCGTATCAAATCAAATACTTTCATTTCGGTAACGGTAATCATATCTCAAGTGACAGTAAAACATGTCTAGTAATAGTGAGAACATCTAGAATAACGGTAAACATCTCAAATAAATGTATCGGTATCATATCAAGTAAAATACTTTGTCCCATATGCAACTTCAAAGCATCCGGTAACAAACTTTTATTTTCAAAATCATGTATAAACCATGCAGGTTATGGAAACACAAATTGCGGTAAGGTTCACATCTCGATGCCAACTAACCAAACCTCGACTCTCTATCGATCCAAACTCTCAATTCATGTGTGAATCTATAAATCAAATATAAGTTTCCCTATTACCATCCACTAACTCCGTAATCCATTAAATTCAAGTGATAACCAATCACGATTCCAGTTACCGGTGTCTCAGTTTTGCTTAAAGTATCAATTTTTAAGCTACTAGCGTATCTACTAAAATAAATTTTCTATAACTTCCTTTATTCCTAATTTGTAGGTTGTTTCTGCTAATTTGATCCATTGTGAGAATGCATATTCAATGTTACCCACTATAGTTAAGCGCTAATTACAATCTCAATGTCATAATTTAACTCAACTTGTCAATCCTCATGTGAAAAAGTATACTAGTTTAAACAGAAATAAAATTACAGTGCTTTATGTTTCATTGTAAAGCTTGTTGCATATAATGTTCTCTTTTGAATTATTATTGGTATTTAATTTCTTATACCCAATAGAATCACGCGAACATGGGAACGGAATAAAACCCTTGCAGGAAACTCAAAGTTGGAGTCAAGTAATACCTGAAATACTCAGCAAGTGCTTAAGATGTCTCAGTTATTGTTAGAATGGATTCCAAAGCATTGCGGGAATTCTTTCTTTGTTCTCTCTCTTTTCTTCACTACTGTTTGTTGCTGCTGATAATGCAAAGTACTTCCCTCCCTAATCCCTTTTCGTTTCTTATCCTTTTTGTTGTAATGCGTTTTGGCCCATGTACGTCTTTTTCTTTCATTCATTTACTTATATACCTATTATTTAATACGGGGTGTTATGTTCGCCCCACCTTATGAAATTCGGTCCCCGAATTTTCAATAAAAGCATACTTGTAGGCTGGAACAAATGATGATACCTTACTCACTTATCATTTTTTAATTCCGAAGTAGCTTCTTCAACAGTATGGTTTCTCCACAAGACTTTCATGAATACAATTTATTTTGACTGTACCTTCCTTACTTGTCTGTCAACATTATCCACCGGCTCCGTTCTCATCAAGTTGTATTGTGTGTGCTTCAAGCATACGAGAAGAGTTATATGCACTACCGCTGCCGCCACTGCCATCTCTACCAACACTATAACTCACTACCACCACTGCGATCAATCCCTACTACCAAGTACCTTCACTATCACAATTAGCACCGTTGTCAGCTAGTACCAACACATCGTAAACCACCACATATTCTTCGGCTACCACCATCAACATCGCCAACTACTAACATCAAGGAACTTCGCCATCACAACCACCACCACCAACTGTCAGCATCGCGTTAGTCACTATAACACTAACCATCCCCATCATCATAACTATCACCACCACAATTACTAACCATTAACACCAATCATTACTACGACCACCACTACAAACCATCTCCACCATCACTAGCAAACCTAAATATTTTATTTTTGGCGGAACCCATCGACAGCCCCCTAAAGTTGGCACCAACTTTTACTTAGACACCTCAAGTAGACATTGTCCATTTTAAACACCTCAAGTAGGGGTTCGCTATGTCATTTTGACACTTTTTGCTAACTTGGCACATTGTGTGTGTTGCACTGATTTTGAGCGGGTGAAGGGCTTAAATTTTGCAATTTTTATTTTTTTTATTTCTTCTTCCTTCTCTCTCCTTCCAACACTTCTTCCACTCCCACCTCCATTTTGCAGCTTCCTCTGTTGCCCATATTGGTGGAGACGCAGCCATGGCTACTCCTTCCTTCCATCATCGACTCCACAGATTACAAGAATTTCTGAGGATCTTATAATAATTCAGATCTGTTTTTTTTTAATCTTCTTCAATGTTGTTTTGTGAAAAGAAGAGGGGGTGAGGGTGGGGGGAGAAAGTATAAAATGTGGGTGTTGATATTCATTTTTCCGATAGAAAAGATGGAGAAGATGATGCTAGATTTGAGAAATAATACAATAAAGAAAAAAAATAAATAAAAAAAAGGAGAGTTCCCAACAGATCTCAACATAATTCAATAGAAATTACCAGTTTACCACCATATTGACACATTGTACTTGAAAAAGAGGAGCAAAATCAAATTTCAACTAAATCAAAATTCCTTTATTTTGCAAAAGAACATAGAGAATGCACAGGAAATTTTGATATTTTTCTTCTGTTTTTTGTTTGGAGGAATTTTCAATAATTTCTCAGCAATCAAACGAATCGCAATAATAACTAGGACGCAATTAACACCACATTTGGCATATTTGATTGAGAAAGTCGAAGCAAAAATTAAACTGCTCCATAACCTATCATCTTTCTTGATTTTTGCTAAAAACCCGCAGAATACACAAAAAGAATTTTAGTGGAAAACTCCGCCAGGAAAAAATGAGAAAGGGTAAGGGAGAAAATAAATTTGAATCGAAAACTCCAACCTCTATTGAAGAAGTCTAAGCTTGGTTAAATGGTGGAAGATAGTAGCTTAAGAAATCCATTATTTTGTTTAAGATTTCAATGGAGAAGACAATCCCCAGGTTGGGGGAGGGGGTGGGTTTTTTAAAATAAATAGTTTTTTCTTTTTCTTTTACTTAAAATGCCAGATGTAATTATTTAATTGGTTATTTTGCCACGTCATCGCGAGTGTATTACGCTCTTCTTATTATTTTTGCTGATTGTAAAAAAAGTGTCAAAATGACAGAGCAGAACCCTACATAAGGTGTTTAAAATGACCAAAACCCAGTTAAGGCATTTAAGTAAAAGTTGGTGCCAACTTTAGGGGGCTTTCGTTGGGTTCCGCCTTTATTTTTTT